>VDFB02061801.1:0-159783 GCA_007258455.2 Sequoia sempervirens | reverse complement strand
ATATATATACCAAATATGCTCATGATATGTTTGTAATTTATGTATTTAAAGAAATTTTAATTGATGAACCTTTATTGTGGTTTAATTTTAATTGATGAACATGTTTATTATGGCTATATATTTATCATATGGTTGGACATATTCTTATCATCCTGTATCACTAGAGAAACAACATTTAAGTAATGCAGTCCTTATATTCAAGTTCAAATAAAATCAAAATTTTAGTATGATGATGTTAAGATAATATGGTTGTAATATTCTTGGGGACAAATTCTTTTAATATCATTAATTAAGACCTATTTTGTTTGTCTTTTTTTTAAATTTTTTTTTTTTTTTTATGTTGATACAAATATACTAGAGAATAAGGGTGTGTGGTTCATGTTAATTATTTCTTACATGTTGTATACATGAATTTTCCCTATGAATTTTAGATGATGCTTGAGGTTATAGAGTGCTTATAGTAAATACTCTCATCATGTTTTGAAAACCAATGTTAGAATTTTTTATTTATTTATTTTTACTTTGGCTTTAACAAATGAACAATATTTAGTGTTCTATTTATGTAATATTAACTACATTCATTGAAAGCATTTGTGCATATTTATATGCAGGTGAATTCAAATTTGAGAAATTTTTGATGGGGAGTCAAAGGATTAGAAAGAGGAAGTATGAGAAAAAAAAGAGAGAGAATAAGAGAAAAGTGAATGAAGGACCATCTACTAAACAACAACCCATGGAAATTATTGATGAGCAAGGTGACGTAAAGGTACAAGAACAAATTGAACCTAGTAATACAATTTTTTCCTATGGTATGGAAAATCTGATGGAGATGGATGAGGATTCTCTTTTCAATAATATTTCATCTAAATATATGTTATCTGAAAGAACAATAAAATTACACTCTAAAAGAATATAGGATGATTTTTTTGAAGAAAAATCTCTAATTGGAAGAGCACAATTATGTACAAAGTTATTTAAGCGAAAATAAATGGCCCCTATTTTGGAGTTGTTAGGGATTGATAATAGGAAAAAATCATCAGGTTCATTAAAATAAATAATTGTTGAAAACTTGCAAGAAGCATTGAATTGTATTGAAAACAAGAGTCAAGCTACTGATCCAAGTGATGCATGTACAAAATTGATGACTATAATTTCTACTAAGAAATTATCACATAGAAGACAAGTTCAAGCAATTTCCTAATTACTAAATTTTTCTAGGAGAAATATTCAAAGGTATATTGAAAAGAGATAGATTAGATGAAAATATTAAAAAAAATAGGTGAATATTTGTAGGGTTCCCCAAAAAGATAGAACTTCAGAAGATGTAAAGAAACATGCGATTGAATATTAGACCAACTACTATTGTGTTTCTTCCAATAGAAGGGGCACTATAAAATAATAGGTGAAGATGGTACAAAAACTTCTCATCCAGAAATTTTTACTTGTGAAATTTTTACATCGAGTTTTACTTGTGAATGTTTTTGGACAAACAACCGAGACGTGTTCCACATCGCGTTGGACAGTCGAAGCTTGATCTACTCCCCTTCCTTGGACAAACAACTGAGACATATTCCACATCACGTTGGAAATTTGAAGCTTGATCCACCTCCCTTTTCTTTCTAGGCTTTGATATTGTATGATTGAGTAGCTTTGTCATTTTTGCATACATATGTGTCTTGAATGTCTACTTTAGTGTGAGTTTGACATGAGGTCATCCTCTCAATAAAGTGGGGGCTAATGTAGTGTAGGAAAAAGTATCCCTTTTTCACACTTAATTTGGGAATTAATATTAAAATGAACTTAATTATGTCTTAATTTAGTGTTGTAATATGTATTTTACATATTCACATTAAGTTTAGGGCCCTTTTAACTAAAATGAGCTTAATTGTGCCTTAATGTGGTGTTGTAAAGTGTATCCCTTTACACTTTCACACTTATTTAGGGCTTCATTAACTAGTTGAGGTTAGTTTTCCTTAATTGGCCCATTTAATTCAAATCCAAGCCTAATTAATTATATTTTCCGAAGAGGAAACACAACATTCATTAATGCCTAAACATAACACTTATCATTAAGCAATGTGTGTCCTAAGTAAGTGACCTAAGACCCATTTGTAAGGAAACTTGCAGCCATTATATGACAATTTTCACATAACCAAAAAGAGAAATTTATGCTAATAAGTACTCAAAATCCATATGCAAGAGAATAAACAACATAGCCATCAAAGATAACATAAGATATACCCTGGGAAAACCCTCAAGAGGGAAACCCAACCTCCAAAATCATCCATAATCCACCATATTAATTAACAATAAAGCAATACAAGAGTTACAATTAACACCTCTGAAGCATCAAGCCTCTCAATGTATCCTAATGTGTCCAAGTATGAATCCACACATCCCATGCCATTCTTCACATATGCACTCCTCAAAAAGACTCAATAATGACAACCAAACCAATCAACCTACCTTAACCACTAAACATGTGCTTGCTTTTATAGACTCAACCTCACACAAATACAACCCAATGGTAAGATAAAACCATGTGCCACAAAACCATGTGCCACAAAAAACCACTAATCCCTTATTTAATATTGGGTACAAATTTTTCACTATATTTAATATTTTCCCCAATATTAAATTATTATCACATGTCCCCCACACATTAAATAATAATACAATGTTACAATACAACATAAAGTGGTCCCCAAATAATTACCTAGGGTGAATAACCACACCACCTAGGTGCATCACAACTAAATAATTATTTAATTACAACATTATAATCATTCATTTTATGCAATGGTGTACAACACCATATCCCAACACCATTCGCCCATGGGTGAATTGGTCCTCACTTAGACCTAGGACCCTAATTTAAATTATGTTTTTGGTGGTATTTTATTGATTTCATGTCGGCTTGTGTTATTTTAATTTTGAGAAATTAATAATATATACCTATAAATATAAGGTCATTTCACTATGTTTCACGTAAGACTTTCAAGTAATCTAGCAAAATTTTATGAGTAAGTGTGACCTAAGCAATGTAAGAGTTCAAGAGAATTTCAAGGCATTCAAGGGAAGATTTATTGAAGAATTATTGCAGCAATCAAGATCCTATTGTCCTATCATGGTCTTCTTGCATCATGCATGTTATTGGACCTAATATGTTGATATAATGTTCAAGATACATTCAAGCATTCAAGGTATTGTTTCAAATCAAGTTTCAAGATCAAGATCCACATCCAATTGAAGTCATTTCATGAAAATTGCAAATCTATATTCCAAGGTTCATTCAAGGTTTTGGTGAGTTGTGACATTAAGTTGTTCATTCATCATTCCTTTCATGATTTTATTCATTTCAAGGTTTAATTACCAAAACGAGGTTTGACCAAGGCAAACCCCCATTCACCAAAAACAAAACAAAATCCCTCTTGATTTGTGTTTGTAAATTTAGGTGGAAGATATATTGAAGATCTCTTGAAGAGGTAAATTGAAGAAGTTGTCAAAGTTCTAAAAATTTTCAAGGAAGTTGTCATCTCATGGAAACTCAATTGCAGAATTTATTTCCGGCTCTCCGAACCTGAAACTTGGGAAAATTGAAGGACTCAATTATGTTGCAGAGGCTCCCAAAAGCTACAAAAAACCCCTAAACCAGGACCCATTCACCCTGGGCGAATGAGTCCCAGATTAGCTTCAACAGATCCCTTTTAGTGACTAGTATATACCATCTTACCTTTCTCAGATCTATAATTTGATTTTTGGTTCCATCAGTATTGAGCTTAATCTATTAGATGCACTTTGTAGATTGTATTTTGGAGTTAGTTTGCTATTTTTAATCTTTCTCCCCAAAGTGTTGTTTAATCAAGACCCCCATCCTTGCAAAAGAAAATGAAATAAGTAGATTCACACTTTGACTTGATTCACCTCAAGGTTGTTAGTAATTTCATTGTGTGGATCTCATTTCCTAATGAAATAAAGGAGAATAGGTCCATTTCTTACTATATTTGGCTTACCACACATTTCAAGCCCCCCACCTATTTTCTTATGTTTCAATATCTATCAAAAAAATTTGACCACATTGTTCCATGAAAGTCATATTATTGAGCCCTATATAGATTTTCTTGAGAAAGGCTATGTGATCCATAAACTGCTATATTGATAACCCTAGTGATGCATCAATAATCGATATCTAAAACTATATTGACTCTTATCATTCCCCTTATCATTATACTATAAGTGAATAAATTAAAGTAATAATTACATTCAAATTGATAGAAGGAATATGTAGTCATAAAATAGAGCACAAATCACACAACACTAAGGTTCATTTAGAGAAAAGCCCAATTGGGTGGAAAACTCCTATTTAAGGGTATGTGATTAACATCCCATTACTAATTACAATGTTGCTACAAGAAAAGTGTCATAGGATTTCTAGAGTGGAATTGGAAACTATTTTATAATTTAGATTATGTCAAAATCTTAGCATTAGTTACTCTATGCATTTATGAAGGAAGTGGAGTTAGAAATGGTAGTTACAAAGTTATATTTTGTAAATCTCTCAACTTGAGTGTGAGAGTTGAGAAATGGAGCATCTTGAATGTTATTGATGGGTCATATATGAGTTGGGTTATGGTTTTGGATGGCTACCTTCGAATATGGGTCATTGTAAAGGATTTATAAGTCAAGGATGTCATTAAATTCTTAGTATTAAGGTTATTTTTCTATTCATGGATCATTTGGAATTACATTAATTATTCTCAAAAGAGCCTCTTCATTTAGGATGTGGGAATTTTTCATCTTACCATGGTTTAATGGTACATTATTTTTGGAAACCATTTGTAGTATTCCTTTGTTAGGGTTTGTTATCATGGAATCTAGTAGTGCTCAATTCACAGATAACCCCCCTATGAAACTTGTCTATTTCCTAGGTTCGTGAAGTTCAAGCATGCAAAACGAGGTGATTTTCAAGCCACCTCGAAATGTGTTCCAAAGCCTCAAACAGTCAGTTTGAGCATCCCCCTATGTTTGCCTCGCGAAGACCTTCTCAACGAGCTCCTTCACGAAGTCTCACTGATCATACTTAGTTAAATTGTGAAAGATGCAATTGTGCCAAAAAAGTGCACTCTAACTCATCCAAATTTTTGGCTAAGTGTTGAAAGTGCAGTGGCGCCAAGAATCAACGGCCCTGCATAAAAAGTGATTTTCCAAAAATGTGTAGAAGCGCTAAAAAAGTGTGCTCTTACACATTGTTGCTAGACTTAGCCAATTTTTGGCTAAGTGTTGAAATTGCAGTGGCGCCAAAAATCAGCGACCTTGCATAAAAAGTGATTTTCCAAAAATGTGTAGAAGCGCTAAAAAAGTGTGCTCTTACACATTGTTGCCAGAATTAGCCAATTTTTGGCTAAGTGTTGAAAGTGCAGTGGCGCCAAAAATCAATGACCTTGCATAAAAAGTGATTTTCCAAAAATGTGTAGAAGCGCTAAAAAAGTGCGCTCTTACACATTTTTTCCAAACTTAGTCATTTTTTGTGCAATGGTGCTGAATTTTAGCACCTTTACACTTTTCTTCCAAACTTAGCCAATTTTTTACTATGGCATTATTTTTCGCACCTTTGCACTTTTTCCACACTTAGTCATTTTTTGTGCAATGGTGCTGAATTTTAGCACCTTTACACTTTTCTTCTAGACTTAGCCAATTTTTTACTATGGCATTATTTTTCACACCTTTGCACTTTTTCCAGACTTAGTCATTTTTTGTGCAATGGTGCTGAATTTTAGCACCTTTACACTTTTCTTCCAAACTTAGCCAATTTTTTACTATGGCATTATTTTTTGCACCTTTGCACTTTTTCCACACTTAGTCATTTTTTGTGCAATGGTGCTGAATTTTAGCACCTTTACACTATTCTTCCAGACTTAGCCAATTTTTACTATGGCATTATTTTTTGCACCTTTGCAATTTTTCCAGACTTAGTCATTTTTTTGTGCAATGGTGTTGAATTTTAGCACCTTACACTTTTGGCAGTTTTATCTTAGTCTCTTCAAACTTGTTCTATTTCCATTCCGGACCCCATTTCTTCGCTCCCGCATCATTTTTCGTGCCTAGTTGCTCATTTCACGCTTGCTCAACATTGTTTCTCGCTTCACGCTTCCCAATGCTACTTTTTCTGCTAACATCTATTGATTCACCATCCTTGCAGTTTCTCTCCATATTTCATCAAGTGATCCTAAAGGTGACATCTTCTGATCCAGTGAACTATCCCAGATCTACAAAGAAGTTGTTATGCAACAAGTTGAGGATGATAGTTTTTCCCAAAGCCTCAATACATATCATTTGCGATATACGACTGACACTTGATAATCTCAAGACGCATCTTCGGGTGCAAGAAAATCCATTCATTTGCCAGAAGGCCGATCACAAGAGCTCACACCTTGTAGATTACACAATCGGCCTAGATGATGCATTCATACAGGAGACCAAGAAGAAGTATGAAGACTCTGCACCCAAAGCAAGGAACCATGAAGATTCTTGATCTCCGATGTTGAACATTTTGATGCATCCTTTTATGCATCTTGTAAATATTTCCTGACATCTTATATGTCTTTTTGTAAATTGTAATTGCACCAACTTCGAAGATGTAATCTTTTGAAAACAAATTACACTTTGACTTTGGTCAAAGTTAGGTGAGATCTCCTAAAATCGCTCACCTAACTTTCCTTGATTTCCTCAATTAGATTCCTAATTTTGCTCATTCCTCTTTCTATATAATGTGAGGGATTTCTATTGTAAATTTATCCTTTAGTATTTTGCAATGAAGTGCTGCCCTTTTTGAAGCAGAATTGTGAAACTTTGTGTTCATACTTTGTGAATGAAATTTGATCAATAAAGAAGAGGATTGCAAACCAGACTTTGTGTTGGATTTGATAATTTTATGAATTGATCTTATTTGGTGGTGATTAGCTTATGGAATCTAAAGGACTCTAAGTAATTTATGTAAACTTTGTGTTACATCCATTATTTAGATTTTCATTTGTGTTTTGTTTATCTTTCGATTGAATGATCTACAAGACTTTGTGCTTGTAATTATTCACGCTCTTTGGATACTTTTTTTGAATGATCTACAAGACTTTGTGCTTGTGATTGTTCATGCTCTTGGATAATTTGGTTGGATGATCTACAAGACTTTGCGCTTGTAATTGTTCATGTTGTTCGAGGAATTGCTGCGTCTAAGAAGACTTTGTGCTTCTAACGTGACAAACGACACTCTTTTCACAGATCCACCATTGAAAAAGCTACAAAACGACTTTGTGCCTTCGTGAGCTTTCCCTTTTAATTTATTTGTTTATTTTTAATTACTTCTGGTATCTCTACGCTTTGCTTTGACAAGATAGAGGTATTGGTATTACTGCTCGTTGTTAGTTTAGACTTATTAAGAATTGAGAACTTCCAACAGTAAAGCATTGTAAACATCTTCTCTGAAAAAAGAGAGAAGGATGAATGTGATACACCCCCCACTTCGTAAGTATTGTGTACACTTTGTAATTACTTTGATTGTTTTACTATCGCTTCTTTCAGCAATAAGAAGGGCGCCTCCCCTTTCTGAGAGGAGAGATTTACATCTCACATAGTTGTGGCTGAAGTCCAAGTTGTGTAATCTATCGAAAAGCTGATTACATAATTTTCACCCAACAGGGTTAGAAGGCAGACATCTAATAGTTAAATGTAGATTTGATCAATAAAACACACATAAAATTATAGCAGCAACAAGACAACACAAAGAATTTATTGTGGTTCACCCAATATGGGCTACATCCACAAAATCACAACCATCCAATGATTTTACTATCCAATGCAAAATGTATTACAATCTCGTGAATAATGCCCTCTCCCCCTCCACAACATACATCCCAACAGTTTATAACAAGCTTTTGGAAGCTTCTAGAATTAGGGTTTTACAAAGTCATAGAGAGAAAACCTTGTCATGTCAATCAGTTGACATCACTCCCCACTACAAAGTCACTAATTCATCGAAAACCTAAACTTTCAAACCCTCTTGTCAAAGGTTACGAAGTTCTTAAAACCCGCAACTCGCCAACAATAAGGAGAACCTCACTCCCCGCTACAAAGTCACTAAGTCACTGAAAACCCAAACTTTTGAACCTTTTTTCAGAGGTTACAAAGTTCTCAAAACCTGTGACTCACTGACAACAAAGAGAACCTCAAAGTCGCTAAGTTGAGAGGTTATGAAACTTTAGAACTCTGGTGGGAATACACTACGAGTGTATAGTACTTGCATGATCAATCACCACATATCAACAATCTCCCACTTGGAGACTGATCCTAGACGACACCACTACACTTATAGCTCCCACTAGAATTAAGCACCTTGGACCCTACGGCTCAATTATACTTTTAACCATGAAGACCAACCAAAGCTGAAGAGGATCTCAGCTTCTCCCTTGTCACTGCCTTTGTAAACATATCTATTAGATTGGCATCCGTATGTATCTTTTCCATCTTTACCTATCCATCCTCCAACACTGACCAAATGAAATGATATCTGAATTATATGTATTTGGTTTTAGAGTGCAAGATAAAATTCTTTGCAAAATGTATAGCACTTTGGTTGTCTGTAAACAAGTGATTTTCAACCTGTTGTTTTCCCAACTCTTCCATGAAAAGTTGCAACCATATCATCTCCTTTGTTGACTCTATTGCAACAACATAGTCTATCTCTATGGTGGATAAAGCAACCACCTTTTGCAACTGAGAAATCCAACTCATTGATGCCCCACCAACTATAAATACATAACATGTGGTACTTTTCCTGGTATCTATATCCCCTGCCAAATCTGAGTCAACATAACCTTTTAAAATAGTATTAGAGCCCCCAAAACATAAACATTTATTGGATGTGCCTCTCAAATACCTAAGAATCCATTTTACCGCATTTGAATGCTCAACACTGGGATGACTCATATACCTGCTAACAACTCCTACAACATGTGCAATATCCGATCTTGTGCATACCATGGCATACATTAAACTGCCTATAGCTGAAGCATATGGTACCTTGGACATTTTTTCTTCCTCCTCTTGTGTCTTGGGACACATATCCTTTGTCAATTTAATATGATTAGGCAAAGGTGTGCAGACAACTTTGGCATTCTCCATATGAAATCTTTGTAACACCTTATCAATATAATCAGCCTGAAGTAAAAAAAAAACAATTTTATTTTTTTCCTATCTCTTGTAATCTTCATACCAAGGATTTGTTTTGCTTCCCCCAAATCCTTCATAGCAAAATAATTTGCTAACTAATGTTTTAACTCCTTAATGTGAACCAGACCCCATTACAAGAATACTGTCAACATATAAACATAAAATAATGTAGCTATCATCATCTAACCTCTTAAAATTAACATAATGATCTGAATTACACTGACTATAGCCATGCTCAACCATAAAGTTGTCAAATTTAATACCATTGTCGAGGTGCTTGCTTCAAGCCATATAATTTTTTCTTCAATCTGCACACCAATTTCTCTTGACCTTTGACCTCAAATCCTTGTAGTTGTTCTATATATATTTCCTCTTCCAAATCACCATGGAGAAAGGTTTTAACAACTAGCTTTTCCAAATACAAATATTTAGTAGCCACAACACTTTAAAAAATGCATATATAAGTCATTTTAACAACCAAAGAAAAAATCTCATCAAAATCAATACCCTTTTTCTATGTAAATCCCTTTACAACTAACCTAGCTTTAAATATTTTCTTACCTCCATCCTCCTCTTTCAGCCTATAAACCCATTTGTTCGGTAAATCCTTTTTACCTGCAGTCAACTTGCATAATTCTCAAGTTTGATTTTTTAGCAAGGAGTCCATTTCTTCTTCCATTCCATGCTCCCAATGAACCTTGATATCCACCTGCATAGCTTCATCATAACATTTTGGTTCACCAGCATCAGTTAATAAATAGAATATAAAGAGGGAGGATATTTTTTTGGAGGTCTACTTATCCTTGAAGATCCTCTAGCATTCACTAGAGTTTGTGATCTTTTTTTTTGCTATTGTTGCGAAGCATGATGAACCACAAGAACATCGATGTTCAGTGTATCATCCAACACTACATAATAATTTTATTTCTTCTCATGCTACTGTAACTGATCTTTGTACAACACTTCTCATTGAATATGACATCCCTACTTCTCACAATTTTTTGATTTTCAAAATCCCAAAGCCTATAACCAAATTCATCAATTCCATATCCAACAAATATACATTTGTTTGATTTAGCTTATGGCTTGGTTCTATTTTCATAATCTACATGTGCAAATTCTTCACAATCGAAGGTTTTGAGAAAAGAATAACTCACCTTCCTACCTGTCCATGCTTCCTCTGGAATACCACAACCTAAAGGAGTAGAAGGACCTCTATTAATTAAATAAACAAAAGTGTTTACAGCCTCTCCCCACATTTTTAAGGATAGCCCAACATGCAACCTCATACACCTTGCATACTCCACTATTGTCATATTCATGCGGTCAGCCACTCCATTTTCCTGTGGAGTCCTTGGAACCGTTTTCTTCCTATGAATACCATTAGAGGAACAATAAACTTCAAAAAAATTACTGCAATACTCACCACCATTATCAAATTTGAGACATTTTACTCTTTTATTGTCCCATTCTTAACCAAGCTTCTCCATTTTTTAAAAGTTCCAAATACATTAGATTTATTCCTAAGGAAATAAATACATACCTTCCTTGTTGCATCATCAATAAAAGTAACATAATACCAAGGGCCACCGAGAGAAGATACTTGAGTTGGTCCCCATACATCAGTATGCACAAGCTCTAATTTCTCATCCTTCTTTTGCTTCCCATCCTTGAGAAAACTAAATCTCTTTTGTTTTTCATACACATAACTTTCAAAAATATCCATATTAACACATTTTAGACCTAGCAAAACATTCTTTGAATGAATTACTTTCATACCTTTTTCACTCATATGCCCAAGTCTATTATGCCACAATGTTGATTCATAATTCACAACTATCTGATTTTCTACCTGCTGAACTATAGCAATTGTTCCTGAACATTGATTTTTATTTGTAATAGCTAAAGAAGGAACAATATGACCTGTACACAGATATAAGGTACCTACTTTCACACCTTTTGCTACTACTAAGGCACCTTTTGTAACTTTCCAATCTTTATTACTAAATGTAACAACACAACCTTCATCATCTAGTTGCCCTATTGAAATTAAATTTTCGCTTAACTTTGGAACGTGCCTTACCTCATGTAGTAGCCAATGATTCCCATTTTGCAACTTAATCTAGATTCTTCCCAAGTTCCAACAATCTAACAAGGTTCGTTATCTCCAAAATAAACCAACCCAAAATCCCCTTGGTCATAATCAAGAAAATAACTTCTATGGGGCATAGCATGAAATGAAGCCCCTAAATCGAACACCCAAGAATCATTAGCATTATCAAGGGAAATAATCAAATCATACTCATTAGATTTATTACTTATCACATTTTTTTCCTCTTTACTTCCTTCCTTTTTGTCTCCTTTATTTTTTCAAGACCAACAATCTATCTTTAAATGCCCCAGCTTACCGTAGTACCAACAATCTTTCTCTCTAGATAGGGACCTTTTGTCTTTTGATTTTCCTTGTGACTTCCCAGGGCTTCCAGAATTGTTTCCTCTCTCCTTTGTTCTACCCCCACTTTCTACATTCAAAACACTGCCTGATGTGGATGTTCCGCCTAAAATTTTCCTATGAATTTTCTCACTCAAAATAACACCAACAACATCATCAAATTTCAATGTATTCGAACTAGAAATAGAATTGCTAATAGTCATTACAAAGCTAATCCAACTTTCAGGAAAAGAACACAGAATCAAAATATCCCTAACTTCTTCATCAAAGTTTACATTTACAGAAGTTAATTGACTTGTAATCATATTAAACTCATTTAAATGATCAGCAAGTGACCCACCTTCTACCATTTTATATAAAATAAACGCTTCATAAGAAATACCTTATTCGAAGTAGAAGGCTTTTCATATAACTTTTCTAGGGTTTGTATCAACTCTTGAGTTATCTTTGATGTTGTAATATTGAATGCCACTGATTGTGCCAGGCATAAACGAATACTACCAAGTGCTTTTCTATCCAAAATATCCCAGTCCTCATCAAACATTGCTAAGGGATTCTTGGTTTTCCCATCCAATGGATGCCATAAATCCTTGTGATAGAGGTAGTCCTCCATCTGCATCTTCCATAACTATTAGTTCTATCCATTGAACTGTCAACCTTCAACTTACCCTCGTCTACCATTTCTCCCACTCAACCATGAGACCTTCATGTAGAGGATAACTGAACACAACCCTACTCTGATACCACTTGTTAGGGAACTAGAAGGCATATATCTAACAATTAAATGCAGATTTGATCAATAAAATAGAGAAAATTATAAAACACAAAAAATTATAGTAGCAACAAGACAACACAAAGAATTTAATGTGGTTCACCCAATATGGGCTACATCCACAAAACCACAACCATCCAATGATTTTATTATCCAATGAAAAATGTATTACAATCTTGCGAATAATGCCCTCTCCCCCACCACAACATACACCCCAACCACTTATAACAAGCTTTTGGAAGCTTCTAGAATTAGGGTTTTACAAAGTCACAGTGGGAAAACCTTGTTGTGTCAATCGATTGACATCACTCCCCACTACAAAGTCGCTAAGTTGTTGAAAACCCAAACTTTTGAACCTCTTGTCGGAGGTTACGAAGTTCTCAAAACCCACAAATCACCAACAACAAAGAGAACCTCACTCCCTACTACAAAGTTGCTAAGTCATTGAAAACCCAAAATTTTGAACCTCTTACTAGAGGTTACAAAGTTCTCAAAACCCACAACTCGCCAACAACAAAGAGAACCTCAAAGTCACTAATTCAGGAGGTTATGAAACTTTAGAACTCCAACAAGGATACACTACGAGTGTATAGTACTTTCATAATCAGTTGCCACATATCAACATCCTCTTCCATTTTTTATAGATTGGAGGGACATGAGATAGTAGTTTTTATGAGATTGTTTATAGGTACATATATGCTTCTAAAGTTTTGTTGTTGCCCGATTTTCACCTACGGGCTCATCAGGCAGGACAAATTGTGTCTCAGGTGTTCATAAAGGCCAAATGGGGAATTTGCATCAAGGGTTAGATCATGCACCTGAGGATATTTCACAAGGAGGTCTGTTGGTAGGCATGCCTCGATTAGTTTTGGTGCAAAAAACACATCAGAGAAGAAAGTCAGCAAGACCCTCCTATTGTCTTGCCGACTATCAGTGCGTTCTAGTTGGTTTAATACATCCGTCACCAGGACATTCGGGTCGCCATGAGTCTTCATGTATCTCTCCACTTGGAGGGAGGTCATTCCGACAGTTTTTCACAAGGGTGGCATCGAGGGGAATGATTTCCATCACCGAAGGTTTTTCCTTTGGCATAATGTCTCACCGACACATGGGAGTCTCCCCAAAATGGTCTCAACTCGCCAAAAGATTGTCTTCTCAGGGAGATGTCTTGATGACAGAGTGAGAGTCTCACCAAAGCAAATGGAACTCTCGGTGATAGGTTTTGAGCTCGGTATGAGGTCTCACCGATGATGGAATGTCTCACTGAAGTGGGTTGGTTTCGGGGAGACATCTTGCCGACTGCATAGAGTCTCGCCGACATGGAGACGTCATCGCTATGAGGTCCTACTGACCAATGAGGGGTCTCGGTGAAGCAACTGTCATCAGGGTAAGGTCTTTCCGACCCAGTAAGGTCTCACTAAAGAGGGATGCCTTCGGTGTATATGGGGGCTTCGCTATAAAGTCTCATTGACGGGGTGAGGTCTCGCCGAAGTGAAGCAGCGTCGACGTCGGAAAGAAGTTTGGCATATTGTATCGTCGAAGGCTGGGGGTCTCGCTGAAGAATAGGAGCTCAGGGAGATGTCTCACCGAAACATGGGAGTCTCATCGAAAGAAATGATCAACATTGTGGAAAGCGGAATGTGTTCAGCGTGAGGTCTTGCTGACCCGATAGGGTCTCACTGAGTGGACATTTGGAATCGGTAAGACTCCTAGCCACAGAGTTTACTTTGACATGATGTCTCAGCGAAACTGGTGGTCTCTCTAAAAGGAAAGGAGCTCGACGAGAGGTCTTGCCGACCAAGGGATGTCTCCCTAACAAGAAAGGAAGTGGTGAGCTCAGCGAAGGATTTGAGTTCGTCGTGAGGTCTCACCGACCAAGCAATGTCTCCCTGAAATGAAGTGAACTTTTACCAAAACAAAAGGACCCTCGGTGTAATATCTTTCCGACTAGGAAGCTCTTGTCGATAGTGGTTCACAAGTTTGAGATCGGGGAGACTCCGAGCGAAATTTTTGCATTCAGTGGGATGTCCTGCCGACGAGCGATAGTCTTGCCGATGGTTTCAAAGATGTCGATATGACTTTTGCAACTCACTATGAGCTCTTTCCGACGGTTGTGAGCTATGCCAATAACTGTCGAGGGGCATAATCGCATCGGGGAGACACGTCTAGTGTCTCACCGACATACAATTCTGATGAAGAGTTTTTGACTGCCCAAAGAAGCTTGTGTGGCATCTATTCGACCAACCGAAGGAAACTATAGGTGAGTCATGGACGTTTGACCGGTGAGAGGAGGGCCAATAAAATATAAACCAACATGGATCTGCTCTGAAGTCAAAAGCGATGGAGCAGCTCGGTGAACACTGGTGTGGGGATCTAATGGAAAAAACTGATGTTGCTTCCAGAAGAGGCCACTAGTCACAGGAACAGTTGGGATGTCGGCTGGTAAAGGAGATTCAAGAGTGGACAATAAGGATACACATTGAATGCAGATGTAACTTGATTAAAAGATCTAAGGGTTAGATTTTTCTAGAGGATGATATTTTTGTAATCCCTAGGGGCCGACATATTTTAGTATATATGGCATTTTTTGCCTCTTTGAAAAGGGGTTCTCCTGATGCTTTTAGAAATTCTGTGACTTTTGCAGTCCTTTCTCAGATTAGCAAACTTTTGTAACTCATTTTGGAGAATGATATATAAAATTTACCTTGGTTACCATTGATGGTTCAATTTGCCTTCTGGTTCTTTTCAAAATATTGTGCATTTTCAAGTGATTGATCAAGCTACTTCGTGAAATATTTCTTTTTATTATAGCTTTGTCTCATGATAGCATTCCTTTCTTTGCAAAAGTAGTATTATATAGGTTACAAACTGTGTTTACTTAATTGCACATGAGCTTTGAATTTGTGAAAATCTGCTTTTCCTTCTTGAAAGTGTGTGCATGTCAAACCTGTTTGTGAAATACTTATGCATAATCTACGGAAACTTGTTGTGCAGTCCCATATCCATCATCAGTATTCAAGTGTAACTTGAGTGTCTCATTGTTCTTGTCATTTTGGTGTATCACCATAGGATTTAATTTTCATTTTTATGCATTCTCCTTCTCCCTTTTCCTTACAAGATCAGTAGTTAGGTGACACCATAGGAAGTTGGCCTTCTCCGGAGGTTGACCTTTGTTTACAAGAAACCCACATCTTTAGATGTCTTCCCATGTTACACTGAGGTGTTGAACATCAGGTTCAACAAGGTGCAATTTTAGGTGATAACAATTGTCAGAGATTAGAGGGTTAGTGTGTGGATGTATCTCTTATTTGAATATTAATACACACTTGTCCTCTTTCTTGTGTAGATTTTTTTGGGAAATGGTTTCTCCACATAAATCTTGTACTACTTATGGTTTCTCTTATTTTTGATTTCACAATCACATAATTTTAACCAATGGTAATCCTTGTTAAATATTTTTTTATATATTTGCATACACTTTCATAACATTTTATTGCATTAGTTCCACCTTGTTCATAAAAAGAATTCCAAAACATATCTATGTATGAGATATTGGAGTTATTTTCTATTTCCAAGAAATCATGGAGTTATGCATTACAATAAAATGTCACTTGCTATAAAATAATAGAAATATAATAAAAGTTTATTGAAAACTAAACAAAAATGATAGAAATAATTTTTTATAATTTTGAAAAGTTATAAGTTGAATCTATAGAGAAAATTCCATAAATCACTAGTTTACATTATCTTTTTTCAGCTCGTTTATTTAATATAATTGAAAAAATGTGTGAAATACAAAAAATGTTGATATCAATGGTCCAATAACACTAAAAAGTGGGACACACTATTATGCTTTCACCCAATGTTTATATTATATTTGTTCTTCCATTCACCCAAAACATCCTATAAACGCAATGCCACTATCAACAAGGGTATTGAACCAGCCTAAGAGCATCAAGGATTTAATACCGTGTAGGATTTTCCTAAGTAATATAATCAAGAAAAAAAATCCAAGAACTAATTCAAATAAATGATTACTCATGATAACAAAGAAATGTGAATAAATAACATAATCGTTTTGAGGGGGCTTTGTCCTACTATGTGATACATCTTGGATTGCACATGAAGTGTTTCATTCTATACAAGAAGAAGATTTATCCTCAATGGTTTTGAAGTTGGACATGAAGAAATATTATGATCGAGTGAACTACTAATTTCTCATAAGAGTTCTTGAAATATTTCTTTAACAAATAGTGGTGTAAATGCATTTATTATACATCTCTATCCTAAGATTCTTTATCATAATTAATGGTTCTCCTTTTGTCTTCTTCTCTTCTTCCCAAGTGATAAAACATGGTGACCCCATATCTCCTTTTATTTTTATTATTATGGTTGAAGCCTTAAGTATATCCATCTTAGTAGAAAACAAGACAATCAACTAGCAGGGAATTAAGATAAGCCACTATCCAAAGTTAATTACTCATGCTATTTTTGCATATGACACCTTGATTTTCAAGCAGGCTAGCTTAGATGAAGCCAAAATAAAAAGGAAATTTCTCTCAAATTATTACTCAAATTCAACTCAACAATTCAATACAATCAAATCAAAGATCTTCTTCTTAAATGTTCCCCCTAGAGCAAATAATAGAATCACAAAAATTCTCAATTTTTCTAACAACAATATTCCTAGCAAATTCCTAGGTATTCCACTTGTTTTTGAAAAAAGAAAGAAGTTTGGAATGATGTCTACTCTTCCATTATCAAAAAAAATTCCTTGCGTAAAGGAAAATGACTCACCATGGCCAAAATAATTATTATGAAAAAAGCATGCTAAATTTTATCCCCATATACATGATGTTAGTGTTGAGAATCCCCTTGAATAAATAGATTTTGATTTATAAAAATAGATAAAATCCTTCTTCTCATCATATAATCTACACACAAAAAAAAAGTACTCTCCTCTCATGGGAAAAGGTACGCAAATCAAAAAATCAAGGAGGGGAAGGCATCTACAACCTAGAAGCTTAAAATCTAGCATTAGGGGCCAAACTAACCTAGCTCTTATATGCTAATCCAAATTCCAAATGGGGAAAAAAATGAGATATAAATATCTTGACAAAAGAGAGAAAGAAATAATCTTCACCATTGTAAATCCCCCTTTGGTTCTAAAATGTGAAACTTCTTAAGCTCTTGTCGTGAAGTCTTACTCCCTCATCTATCTTAGATAATTCACAATGGTGAAAAGGGTATGTGTAGGATCATCATGGAAAAAACAAGCCCTTAAGTGGCAATAAAATTCAAAAAAATCAGAGTTAGGCAACTTGACGTAAAAAATTGAATAAGTTATCTATATTATTTTAAAAATATGTAAAAATAGAATATGTAGAAAATTGAATGTAGTTTCTAAACTACTAGGTTTTTTAAATCTATTTGGAAATTTTGAAATTTCAATGCAAGAGCACTTAAATTTCAAGTAAAAATAAGTAGGTGTCCATCCCACCCTAACCACAATAAAATGATAAAAAATTATAATATTTTAGATATAAGTAGAGGACTCATGTCCCGATGTGATGCATATTTTTGTAATTTTTTCCAAGTAAATAATTAATTATGAATTTTTATTACAATTTTTTAAAAATATAAAAACTCGTATGTCTGACCAAGTTAACTTGGTAAAAACTTCATGAAATTCATTTTTTTTTAATCCTATAGTATGCAAAGCATACAATGTGACACATGTTTTGGATTCAAAAAATGTGATACCATTTGAAAGCTATAGATGTTTTTCAATCAGCCTATCAATCGGGAATTTAGTTGTAATTCAAATAGAAAATGAATAATAATTATAAATATTAAATTCAAAGTAAAACAAAATTTATATTGATGGAAAGCTAAGAATCTCCTTTAAAAATCCTTTTCATTTCATTAATTTTGGGTAAAAAAAAAGTTGTCAGCCACATACCCATCATATCGCCACTTTTTGGCCCATCATGATCCTGCACATACCAAAAAGACTCTTTTAGGGGATGATTCCTAGAATGGGAATGAGCCTCTACATCAAAACATAGACCTATTAGAAATTGGGCCCTTTTTAAAGTAGAATTTGGTCTTGAAGCGAAGGAAATAGGAGTACCACCTTTTGGGAGATGGAATTAGGGTTAGGACCTATTTCACTCTCAGTTCATTAGGAAACCAAGATCCCTCAACCAAGTGACTCAATTGAGGGAAGGTATATAAAAAAGAGGTGGTTTCCTTAGATGTGAGTAAAAAGGGGGTTCACCATTAAAATTAAGCTTCAAAGGATAAATGAAAACTCTAATGTACTAAACCCTAGAAACTTAAACACATGAAAGCATTAAATCAAATTGAAAAACAAGAATGAAACATAAAAGAACCTGGAAGAATGGAGAGGTCAAAACAAGGTCTGTAACCCTGAAAATATGTTGTTTGAAGCTCACCAGGACTCATACACCAAGCTGGGAGATTTAGTACCAGTCTAGGGTTTTTGGGTAGAATATGGAATCTCTTGGTGATTGATCTAGATATGCAGAATTCTGGCAAAAAGGCTGTATTGGGACTCATATGCCCAGATAATTGCAAAGTGTCTCGAAAAAGTGAAAAGTGTCCTAAGAGAAAAATTTTGAACTAAAACTTTGTGAGCCTCTAAATATGGATTAAATTTAAGCACTTTCCCACTAGTTTCATGTAAATAATTTGGATATCTTCTTCTCAATCTAAGTTTCTGTGAGCCTTGACAACTTCTTATGACGGCTTTGACAACTTTTGCAACTTTGCAATTTTGGTACTTTTGAAGGCTTAAAATCCACTTTTTCTTCAACCTATAAACCTGCAACATACAAAGAGAGGGAAAAAATGTTGTTTTGTTAAGGAATGGGGGTTTTCCTTGGTCAAACCCCATTTTGGTAATCAAACCTTAATGAGAAATGAAGCATGAATAAAATGAAACATGAAACATAAGATGAAACAATAGAACCTTATTTGAAACCTTGTAGATCTGCAAACAAGCATGAAGTAGCCTCAATGGATGTAGATCTTGATCATGATTCTTGATGAAAGATAATGCCTTTCAATACTTGAATTGACCCAAGAACAATACATCACAACATTAGCTCAAAACCACATGCATGATGCATCAAGCCTTTGACATGATACCGGATCTTGATTGCTGCAATAATCTTCTACAAATCTGACCTTGAATGCCTTCTTGAATGCTCTTGAATACTCTATAATGCTCTTGTGAAATATTAGGATGCTTGACTCAAAATTGTTAGGTCTTGTTAGGAGAAATTATGTGAAATAAGCTTGTATTTATACTTGTTTATGCCAAATTTCTTGAAATTACAACACTATAAGATGACATCAGATCTAGGATAATAAAATCCCACCAAGAATTTGATTTAGAATAGGTCCTAGTTAAAGTGGGACTCATACGCCACCTTGGGCATATGAGTCCCAGTGTCTTAAACATGGGATACAAACTCCTAGAAGTGTCTTGTTTAATGCAATGTTTAAAATTAGGCCCCGAGACCTACGTGGGACCCATACACCCAAGGTGGCGTATGAGTCCCAAATCACTAGATTTGGAACACACAACCTCAAACATTGAATCATAATTTTTCATTTATTAAATGTCGGGATTATCCTAATAAAAGTGCATTAAATTAGGCTTATGGATGCAAAATAAGACCAAATAAGGCATAAAGAAGCCAAATTTTAATGGAAAGGGCCCAAAACTTAATGTGAATATGTAAAACATATTACAACACTAAATTAAGGCATCAGTTAGCTCATTTTATCAATTATTCCTAAATTAAGTGAGGAAAAGGGATACTTTTTTCGTCATAGTTACAGGTCTAAAGGTCAAGGACTATTTTTCAGTTGAAATATCTCTCTTCCACCTAAAGTAAAATGAAAATCAAAAGAACATTTTCAATTTCCTCCCTCTCAAACATGTACCGATACAACAAAATTTTGCAAGGAAGGAATTTTTTTCTCCAAAAAAAGATGATGAAATAATTTGGTCAACTTCCAAATTGGGAAAGTACTATGTCAAGGAAGGTTATAAATCCTTAAATAGGCAAGATTCTCAATCCTCTTGGCCTCCAAATTTGTGTTGGAATTCTTTGTGTCTCCCAAAAATAGGAGCTTTCACTTGGTTGGCTTTAAATAACATAATTCTATCTAGTATGATATTAGATAGGCTAGACCGTATCTCTCCTTTTTCTTGTTTCTTTTATGCTACAACTTATGAGGACATTGAATATCTCTTGTTAAACTACAAATTCAATAATAGCTATTGGAAATGGATCCAAGAAAATATAGGTCGGTCAAGCCCCTTTATTAATTTGATCCTTCAACATTGTCAATGTTGGCCCTCTCTCCACAAAGACTCAATATATACTTGCATTTGGGAGGTTAATCCTTACATAATCAGCTATCACTTGTGCCTAGAAAGAAATTACATACTCTTCAAAGAAATCTTAAAGGTTGAATGAAGAATATAATTTATGAAATGATAATGGCCCATCTCTTCAAGAAAATTCATTCTAATAGGAAATTTACTTCTTGGGATAGTCTAGTCCTCAAGAAATGGTAGTTCATGACTCCTCCTCCTCTTAATGGAGCCAACATTTCAAAAGGGATAAAATAGATGAAAATTCATAAAATGGAAAGCTCCCCTACATGTTGGTCAAATTAAATTTTGATGGTTCTTCCTAAGGGAACCCTAGAAAATCAAGTGTTGGGGCCATCTTAAGAGACCATTTAGGTCACATAATTGTTGTAGCCTTCAAAAAGCTCCCTCATGATATAAATAATGAAGTTAAATTTAATTCCCTCCTTGTAGGCTTGGAACTAGCTCTTAAAAGGAACCTTTACAACATAATAATTGAGTGTGATTCAATGATGGCTATAAATACTCTCTCCCAAAATTCATCTCCAAATTGGGAATTTGAACTATTTTTTACCATAAACCTCTAAAATATTTCAAGAATTTTGAAATTGTTCAATGCTATAGAGAAGCTAATTCTCTTGCAAATCAAGCCATTGAAAGAAGAGCATTTTTTGTAATAGAAGGAATCTTCTTTCCTCCATCCTTTTCTTTAAAGTTTTTTGGTTTTGCGATTGGTCTTATTCTTGGACCCTCTTTGGCAAAATTCCTAAATTTCTCTTATCTCCTTTTGCTTTTGTGAGCTCATGCATGCAAATATTTTATTCTACCACCACCACTCCCCAATTGGAATTTGCAATATTTTCACAATAACTCTTCATATTAGTTCTCCCTTGTATCAAGGATGATCCCCTAGTTCCTCCTTTATTTCATCACCTATCACACATGTGGCCCCTATATTTTTTTCTCCTAGATCAAAATCCTATTTCAATGGTCATATTTGTATTTTTCTCTTCTTGTTCCTTTCCTTTGTTCCACTTGCTTCTTTTATATCTCTTGTTGCCTCCTCTGTAGTTGTGTGTGCTTCCTAAGTGGTAAGAATGCTTAACAAAGTTATTTTTTAATTAGGTGAAAGGATTGGGAGCCCCTTGATGTGGGCCAATATCAAAAAATAAAATTTCCTCAAGTCTTTAAAATTATTTTTATCATGGTGGAATCGGTCATCTGCAAGCATCTGGTGGGTGGATATCACTTGGAATACCCTTAATGTTACTTTTGCTACTTTGAGGTGGCCTTGTTGTTTCTTTCCAATTTTTTGGACTTGATTCAATGCCCTTCCTCCCTTCATCTCCTTTACAACAAATTCATTCACATCTATATCCTCGAGGATGAGCAATTACAACTGGTGATTTGGACTATAACCGTTTTGAAGGCCAAGCCCTTGTTGGTGGTGTCTTCCTAATAAACCAACTCAAAAATGTCCCAAGGGTAAAGTGCATTTTCAACGCAATTTCTTTGGGTCTCCAAAATGATTGTGGCTTGGCATTCAAAAATGATTCTCTCTCATCATTTTCAATTGGATCCATGTCTATTTCATTTGGCTAATTCTCAATTTGAAGTGTTGCATCTTTTATTGAAGCACCCTCCTTTGTCTCCTACTCCTAATCAAAGTTCTTCGATTGTCAACCTTCCATGTGTTGAAGATCTCATTACCAGTGATCAATACAATAATTCCATCTCTCACTAAGGGGGACTCTTTTTTATTTTCAGCCTCCTCATAGTATGCTTCCTAATGTGTTACTCTTTAGCTTCTTGTTTTGGTAAACCATATTTTGTTCATGTAGTGCTTTTACCTTATTAATTGTTATTCTCTATAACTCTTTACTCTTTTATTAATATAATCTATGAGTGTCTGCACCTTTTATTAAAAAAAAAAATAACGATCTTTCGTTTATCAAATGTTTAAATACAAGAAAAAAGATTGTATTTATTGAAAAAAAAACTCATTATACACATAAATAATTGTATCATCAACTCTACATCAATCATTAAATAAAACTCAACTTGAAACATACCAAACTTAACACAGAATTGGTACTCTTTTAATATATATAAAAATTATGTTGAATCATTCCAACAAAACCAACTCAAAATTAAAAATATAAATTAGCATGGATATGACAATTTCACAAATAAAATAGAGTTATATAATAATTATATTATACATGTAGTGATTTCAAAATTTAAGGCAGAGTTTGCAGGCTCCGCCCAGCTGAAAACCTACGTTGGAATATTCAATGTAATGTTGGTGAACAACTTCCAATATTAAATCATGTCTACTTTTCCAAGGCAGCTATTTTCATGTAAAATTGTTTATATTTTATTTATGGTTAGATCAAAGATATTCATTAATATCCTTGACTTTCATTAGAGTCTTCAAAAACATTTATTTAAAAGTCTCCACGTTTTGCTTGCCCTGTGCTTATTTTGTCACGCTTCTTTCCATGAAAGATACTGCATTTATTTTGTAGCTTCAAAGAAATACTCCACCAAAATAAGCAGAGAAATTTGGCCCAGCCATGGCGTGGCAATGTTTCCAAATTTTGAGTAACACCACAAGTTGGCTTTAAAACATTCAAGATAAGGAGTTATTTTAAATCAGTGATTCCTCTGGGAGAGGATTTGGTGCATCGTCAAGTAGAGAAGCTCAGCTTAGCAGGGTAAATATGTCGACGTCTGATGAGATGCAGCAATGGCTGGATGAAGCAAAATCAGATCTTCAATCAGTATTGTGATCGTATGATATGTTGACTTGCATTTTCAGTGCACAAAAGAATTGTTGAAGAATAATGAAGATACTTATGTTCCTCGAATTGTTTCCATCGGCCCTTACCATTTCGGAAAGAAGGAGCTCAGAGAAATGGAAAGATTCAAAGGTGAGGCGGTAAGAAGAGAGATTGTAAGAATCCAGAGCAAACCTGGCAATTCTGACTTCTGCTTCAACCAAGTGATTGATAAAAATTTTAGCAAGATAGGTGAGATATTGTGGTGCTATGATAAGGAAATACCCTACAATGGAGAGGTACTGTGTTGGATGATGGCTCAGGATGCTTGTTTCATTCTTGAATTTTTCAGAAGTTACATTTGGCAAATTGAAGATGTTGATTCATCATGTGCAGATGATGGAGATTTTTAGTTTCGGGAAAAGGTTGCATCCTATTTTCGGACTTATTTCTGAGAATCATGTGGTAAAGTCCAAGATCATGAGGGATTTCATTAAATTGGAGAATCAGATACCACACTTTGTCTTGAAAGAATTTGTTGTTATGGAGATGGGAGGTTTGCTTGAAAGAGCCAATTCTAAACTTCAAATTTTGCTCAAGGCTGTGTTAAAAAAGATCTATTATCGGCCTTGCGAGTATTGCGCTGAAGGTGAATCACCTAGGCAAGGCCATATTTTAGACATTTATTACCACTGTTGTCTTGGAGAGGAAGACAACAATTATGCACAGAAATTATTTTGGACGGGAGGAGCGCCAGAAGTCCAAGTTTCCATCTGCAGTTGAATTAAATGATGGAGGAGTGAAAATCCAGGCAAATGGTGAAAAGGTCGAAGATGTTAGTTTTGAGAGACGGACATTGTCTATCCCGCCTATAAAATTGGATGTGGATTCTGGAATATTCATTAGAAATTTAATCGCATTGGAAATTTTTTCCCCATACAGGCCGTTGAAAAGAATGACAACATTTGCTCAGTTTATGAATGAGCTTTGCCAAACAGAGAGGGGAGTTGCTGTGATGAGAGAAAAGGGTGTATTTGTTGGTAATCTTTGGCAGCATTCTGAAGTCACTCAATTCTTCAGCTCCTGTAATCACTCACCTTTAGTTCTAGAACACTATTCCATTAATAGAGCAAGAAGAAAGCTGATTAGGTTCTACAGCAGAACTTGTCGGATCAGTTCGGCAAAAGTTTGGAATGAATTTTGAAAGGCTTACTTTTCGAAACCCCGGGTGCTGATTGGAGGCATCGGGGCAATCATCGTTCTCCTGCTTACGGTAATCCAGGTCTTTTGCTTATTTCAATCCTGGGAGTACAATGAATCTCTTGAAGATCAACAGTGAGTAGCTTCTGTATTTTCTTTTATACTGTAAATGACTGTTTTCCACAATGTAATCCATAATAATGATAATGTTAATGCTTAGCAGGATGGATTGTTGACTTCTCCACCGCCTGCAATCTACCCTCATTACTATCTTATCCTTATTTTCCTCGCTTCTTTGCACCGCCTTGTTTACCAACGAAGGGACTAATGTCATTATATTCACTATTATAGAGGGGTAGTTTAAGACAATTTTTAAGACAATTGTTGAGTAAATTGTCTTAATTTGAGACAAAAAAAAATTGTGTATTGTCTCAAGTATTGTCTTTAAGCGAGTGTCTTAAAGTATTGTATCTATAAAGACAATGTGAAATAGAAGTATTTTTGTGTATTTTTGTCTCTTTAAAGACAATTTCACTTTTGTCTCTTTAGAGACAATAGTTACGATTAAAGACATTGTTTTTGTGTAAAAATGTCTTAAAAAAATAAACAATTTATTTTAAATATTTTTTAGTGTGGTTTTCAACATTCAATGTTTTCAAATTCTCATCGTCTTCCTATTGGTTGGAGTTTTTATTTTTATTTTTCCAAATTTGATGGAAAATTATGACAAAAATTATCAATGATTTTGAAGCTGGGAGCAATGAATAGTTGTCGAATACACAAAGCATAATGTTAATAAAAAAACAAAGAAAATAATACATCATAATCTAAATTCATAAAATTAATGTCAATAAAAACTTTATTATTTATAGTTTATAAAATTGTTCATACAATCATGAGCAACACGTACATCATAACATGGCGTTAGAAAATGATTCATTTCTAGGAAAGAGAAAATGCTAATATTTTCCTAAAACCTAGTGGAATATACTCAACTACCAGTATAACTCTTTTGAGCATGGCAAGGTAGCTTGACAAAGAGTTGACTCAATTGTCTGGACTGGACAAGTTTATTTCAGAGTGGGAACTTTCTTCTTCTTGCATGCTTGTGTCTGGTCCTCTCAAAGGTTGATAACCTTTCATTGTAACAATCCACTAAATCATATACTTTGTTATTGATGAATGATAGGATTTCCAAATCATCTTTGAGCATAGCATAGCCTTTCAAAATTTTGATACAATTTTGGAGAGAGTTGAATTCTTCCTTCAAGATAATCAATAGGGGTGAAAGCAAAATTTTCCTGCAGACAAACAATATTAGATTTAACAAGTAAATCCATTTGCATTATTCATTTAAAAAACCACAAATCCACAAGTCTCTACACAAGAACTGAAAATAATAAATTTGCAAATCAAACCCCAAAAAAATATCCAATTATATGTAGCCACTACACTGTGGTCATTTGATAGCCCAAAAGTGAAAATATGTGATCCCAAAAAACTTTTACAAATATTTTCTTTCATATTAACTTACTACTCAAGCTGGGCTACAAACTGTGCAACTTTAAGTTGGCACTAGTTAGTTGTACTAGTAACTTCTCCACCTCGATAGAGCTCTACAACTCGCTCAAACTATTCCAAAGCTAGTTTCAAATTTTCTCCAGCTTCATATATTTCACCGAATTCCTTTAGAAAACAATAGTGTAGTACATAGAACGAGTGGGCAGCAAATAATGTTATGGGAATGTCGACTACATTAGCCTAATTAATCATAAACCAAATTAAATCAATAAACAAATGCACAAAATCTCAACAAAAAATACTCAATGCATTATCAATGTAGTGTAGAACACATAACAACTCACCCAAGCAAGGAATCAAATTTCAATCTCGCTAGACTTTTGAAAAGAATAGTATATTTATTTATTATAAGACAATCAACTCTCAAGTTCTTAATTTTTTTATATTAAATAAATGCCAGTTACAAAGAGAAGAATGCAGTTAAAACTACAAAGAAGAACACAACATAGTGACATAAAGATCAAGAAATAGGGACAGCAAGACACCAAGTTACAGCAATAAGAGCTGTCAAAGTTGTAGTAACAAAATTAGAACAGCATCAATATTTACATAGCAAAACTAGCACATACAGTTTGTTGCAAGTGTGCCTACTTTCTTACAAACACGAAATTGTAGCAGAAGAACTATCAAGTTCTTAATTGCCTCAAGTAGTATGCGTGGTTTTGCATTTCGTTAGATGTATGCAAGCAATTAATAGAATTTACAAAATTATCAGTGGGCATTCATCATTTATGAAGATAAATCTTCAAAGATATGATCAAATTTTTAGAAACCTAAATTAGAATCAGCTTGAAATTTCAAAAACAAAAAAGGCTCAAGACCTTCAATTTCCCTCACACAATTTCCCTCCCATTGATCACATTTTCCTCCCACAATTTAACTTCTATTGATCACATTAAAACCACCTATGCCAGAATAAAATAGCACCCAAAATCTGTAGCATGAAGTAAGAAATTATAAATTGTAGTAAATGAAGTTCATTGTGATATTGCTATCAGGATTCAACCGTGTAGTTATACGAGTCAAACTTATTGACCCATGATTCAAACATAAAAGATTATTTGAAAATTTGGTAGGAGACAAAGACATTCAAATAGAAAATGGTAATGGGCTCACCTGTTCAAATTACTGTTATGCCTTGCATAACCACCCCATTTTGTTCTAGAACAAAATGGGTCCCCCTTTGTCTTTTCCCTTGGCCTTTAGTTTTTTGCCTTGGGCATTTTCCTTTTAAAGTTCTGGCGGAGTCGGAACCAGAACCAATACCGGACTTGGAAACTTTCCTACTTCCAAGTTCTGGTCTTGATTCCATCCCTGGTTCCGGTTCCGACAGTTCTTTACCTCGGCCTTTCCCTTTGTTCATGTTTAATCGGTCGTTTTATCTTTTGTCCTTTGCCTTTGGCATTTTCTTTTTCTTTTGGCAGACCCGAAACCGGAACAGAAATTGAACTTGGAACTTCGTTCGGTTCCCTTTTATGTTCCTTCCCCGGTCCCGCCTCTTTCTTGTGTTTTTCTCTCACACGTCCTTTTTGTTTTGTTCCGGCGGACTCAGGACTGAAATTGGAATCGAACTCTGAAACTTTCATAAAGTTTTAGGTTCTTATTTTTTCCTGATCCCGGTTCTGCGACTTGTTGTTCTTTGGCTTCTTTTGTTATTTATGTCTTCTTGTGGGGTTTTCTTCCCCTTCCTCCTTTTTCGTGTCTTTTCTTCGTATTTTCAATTAATGCCGGGAGCGGGTCCGGAACGGAATCTGAACCCGAAAATTGGAGAAAGTTTCTAGTAAGGGTTTGGTTCCGCTCCCGCCCCCGTTGTGCTTCGCCCGGGATCAGTTTTGCTCTGACCCCGCCAGCGTTTTTTCTTCCTTTCGTATTTTTGGGTTCCTTCGCGGATGCGGATCCGGGATAGGGGATAAACTTGGAAATATTGATTATTTCCAGGGCTCGTACCCATCCCGACTCCAGTCCCGGTCCCGATTTTCTTCCACCCCCGCCAATTTTGAAGGCGAGGGATGTCATTTTCTAGGTCATGTTTAGTTCTGATCCCGGTTCCGCCGGGACTCGTTTTATTTTTACCGCTTGGTCCTTGTCGTGTTTTGGTTCTGCCTCCACCAGAGTTAAGTTTCTTTTTGGTAAAAAGGCATGTATTAATGTATTGTTTTAACGAAAACCAAAACACGTCGTGCGCATGAGGATATTTCTTGGGGATCTCGACGATAGGTCTTGCCGACCCGATGGGGTCTTACCGACATGTTTCATGCCTTTGGTGTGATGCGTTCAGCTCACTGAAGAATCATGCCAAGAGGATGCAGTCTTGCCAATGGTCTTTACGAGATCGGTATGACCTCTATGGCTCACTGAAACATCTCACCGACTGGCCCAGGCTACATCGCCAACTTGCAGAAGAGCAGATCTAGAGCGGGGAGAGCGCCGAAGGAAGAAGATAAAATCGTGAGTTAAATGGATAGCTAGTATCCACTGATGGGTGTAGCTCGACATTAATGATGATATTTTTAAGCATTCAAAGCAGCTCCGCTGGAGTCCTAATAGGGGACACGGAGGCCAGAAATAAGTGCGGTAGCTGCAAAAGATCTACAGATCTTTCCAGGAGACCATCTTCACCGACATAAGACAGCAAGGATTTGGATTTATTATAGAACCGAATTTTGTCAAAGATTTGGAGGTCGACCCTCTGACACCACGGATATTTTGTAAACCCTAAAAACAGGGGCCAACTTTCTTCTTGAAAAAAAAGTGTATATATGGCGATTCTCGCCTCTTTGTAAAAGGGGGTTCCGAAACTTTTAGTATGAGCACATCTAGATTAGAACTTTTAGGTTTAGAGAACTGTTTAGAGCTAGAACTATTAAGAGTCAGTCAACTAGCAGAAGGAGATAGAGTTGCATCTTGATTCTCAGTAATGAGAGCTACTCCTATCTTTTTGGTTAGCAGTTAGATTTCAATATAGACTATAATGTTATTTCAAAATTCTCCTAGTGTAGATGGAAGCAGTCTGAAGATACAGGTTTTTTTGTACACTGGTGATTGTGCCAGAGTTGTAAATGTTGCTTATCTATCGTACCCACATTAGAAGCAACCAGATTCGAATCTACTTCATATTGTGTCCCAGAACGGTATTTATCTTAAAGTTAATCATTTGATTTTGAAAGCTTTCAAGGAATGAAATCTCATTTTGTAGTTTGCTTAAATGGTAGTCTATAATTAGTTGTTGAAATTAGGACTGTGAATGAATGATACTGTGTTTTAATCACAAGTTAATTTTTGTTCAGCAGTATTAATTTATAAATTCCTTGAAGTTAGCAAGTCTGGTTAAGGTTGGATAAACTATTGTTCTTTTCTGTTTCGAAACCCTGGTCTATCTTTTTTATATTTCTTTAAAAACCCCTGGTTAGTATAGGATTTATTTCATGTTTGATCTTGGAGCAATCCAGAAGCCCAACACCAACAGGCCCCTTGAATATTACTGTTGCATTGACCACTGAGTAACATCAGCACAGTTGAGACCCAACTACCAAGACCTTGGGAGCTAAGGCATCCATGTGTTGCCTTTCTCTTTCAGGAGAAGCAGAATAGCAATATTCTGCTTGCATTGTTGTGGTGCCAAAATCGCCATCAACAGGAACTGGCGCTAGAAGGAGGGCCTAGAAGGGAAAGTTGGATAAAGCTAGGTTTTCATCCCTAGAGAAGTCCCACATAGTTCTTCGATCAGCTAAACACCCACCACCTTTGATAGAACTCAAAACCCCAACAAGACACAAGAATCATAAGGCTGGGGCAATCATTATTCCACCCTTATCAGCTCCGCTCACTCCACCAGGTTTTTCACCAATACCCCAGTGGATACCCATCAATCCACCATCCAATTCATTTCAATTGTCATCATGGCTGGTTCGACCCATACAACAGTTGGCTCAACCACCACCAATGGCATTCTTTCAGAATAATCCCTCTCCATTGAGGACTATCCCTAGGGTTTTACACAACATGCCTAAGAACCCTAAGAAGTTTTGCCCTAAGTACATCCATGGTGAGTCAAGGAGCGTTGAAGAACATATACAAGTTTTTAAGGATGCTTGCACTAGAGCTCAAATAGCTCACCACGATGTAGTCTATAGATTATTCCCTTACTCTTTAGGGGACATGGCATACAATTGGTACCTTAATCTTCCTCAAGGTTCCATTCTAACCTGGACACATTTAGAAAACGCTTTCATTAACCAATTCAGGGTGTATGTGGATCCAGCTCTTTTATATCATCAGTTTGCAACCATAAGGAAGGAACCAGGTGAATCTTTGTCTTTATTCAATACCAAGTTCCAGCAAATGTATAGGAGATTACAAGATCCATATCTAGTTACTGAGGACAGTGCTATCCAGGCATACTTTAGGGTCATATACCCTTTGCTTGGCTTGTTCTTGCAAAGGACATATCCTGCAGCTGATATTGATTCTCTATCCAAAGTCTATAACTTAGCCATCAAGCTGCAGCAACAAATCAGTTCTCAACAAGGAAGTCTGGGAGGAGGTTTCCCTTCAATGGGATATCAGATGCATAGCTCAACTCCTCTATTCAACACTATCCCAAGGATGGCTCCTTCCCACTATGGACCTATGTTGGAACTGCCAACCCAACCACCTGTCCCATTCTTTGCTACTGGAACTTCTGATCTCTTTCAACAACCGCAGGTTCCTTCAAGTTCTCATGGTTATCATAACTAAATTGGAACTCTAAATCATGTTGATCAGCCACATGTTAAAAGCACGGAAAGTGAGAAGACAGTTCAGCTTACCAATGAGGTAGAGACCTTGAAGAAAACGTTGTCTCAAGTTACAAACGACATGGCTTAGCTTCGGTTGAATCCTTCTCAAAGCCAAGGGAACTACCCTAATCAGAGCAGTAATAACCGGGGTACTTATTAGAATAACAACTACAACCAAAGAGTCTATCAAAGCCAAAACAGAGGGTATAATCAAAGGCCGAATAACAACAGACAATGGAACACAGGGCCCAACAATGGTGGAGTTCCTCATAACTATCAAGCAAATGAGGAGAAATCACATACTGCGAACGTGGCTGACCTAAATTTCATGACTAACTGGTGTAGGCTACATGATACGGTGACCCATTCTGAGGAAAATTTCCCTCAGATGGAGAAAGTTGTCAAGATGGCACATGAGGATGCCCACACTTTCCAAGGGAATCCTCACAAAGAAGGCGGCCCCGTAGATACAGTAATGACTTATGAGCTCTTTAAGGAGGACCCTTCATTCCCAAGGCAAGAAGAGAATGAACTAGAGGAGGATTCATATGATTCCCAAGATTTTCAGACGAAGGGGGGACACTTCCTGAGAAATCAAAGTAAGGGGCCATTCACTACATCAACACACCCTAATCACATGGTACCTCCAAATCAAGGGGCTGATAATAATCCTCCTCCACCACAAGGCCCACCTGATTTCCATAAGAAGGGTAATTCCTTTGGTGTTTTCAAAGGTAGTGTAGAATTTGACATCGTTTCTGAGATGCAGAAACAAAAAACTTCTTTGTCATATTTTGACATTCTAAAGTGGTGCCCTGCCCAAAGGGAAATAGTGCTAAAAGCCTTGGAGCAAGCCGACAAGTCGAAAGGAAAGAGCAAGGTGGCACCTACTGGGGACGTGAATGCAACCTTATACAGAAATAAGGTAGGTACTCCACCTTTCCTTTTAAGTTTAAGAATTTCGGGCAAGAACCTACATAACTGTTTATTGGATTCGAGGGCTTCAGGAAATTTCATGCCATTTTCTATATGTAAGAAGTTGGGATTGGACCCCATTTAGACCAATAAGAAGGTCATTCAGCTTGAAAAAATAGAGGTTAATGTGGTAGGGGAGTTAAGAAACATACATGTTCAAGTAGGATCTGACCCTAGGATCCTAACAAGTATGGATATCCAAGTGGCAGACATTCCCGAGACCTATGGTATGCTACTAAGCAGAGATCTGATGAAAAGTCTAGGGGGATACCTTTCCCTCGACTTTTCACATATGTGGCTACCATGGAGAGGGATCCCAACTCAAATCAGGATTGAAAGCGAGCCTCGCCTCAAGCACATCATTACTGAATATGATTGCCACAATGAGGTAGCCTATTTTGAAACAGGGATAGGTGTTTATAAAAAAGAAGAAGCTTTAACCTTTTATGTTGTTGATCCTGAAGAGCTGCCCATACAAAAGATCCCTGATTTTATAATTGATGGAAATCAACAGGCATTAGTCAGAAAACTGCAGCAAGATCAGCTCATTTTGGGAGAAGATGTAGATCTACAAAGTCTCCTGCTCCCTAATTGGTGTAGGGTACATTATCAAAATCATTCTGAACTGGCTTGCCAACCCTACATTGATATTTTAAATCACGTTTGCAAAGCTGAGAAAGCTGGCACAAGTTGCCCTGAGACCGTTGTAGACTGCTTCTCATTTGAGGCCAAAGAAGCAACCATGTTAACCAAGGATACAATACTTTCAAAAGAAATCCCTGCTCAGATCAAACCTACCCCAGATATATGGTCGAATTAGTATATTGATAAAGAGCAACCCCAAGGTCTATTCGACACCCCTGAACTCACAAATATACCAGAACCTGAGGGGTTAGTCAAAGAAGAAAATGACTATAAGAAGGACATCCACAGGTCAGATGATACAATTGGGGCATAATTGGAAAGTACACCTAAAGATATTACAAAAGATCCTTTCCCTATGCCTGGTCCAAAAAATCAAGGAGTACAACCTTTGGTTAATCCTATTCAAATACCTACGTAATTTCAAAAGGATTAACCCCTGCTTGTGATCAGTTGTGGACCCTTACCTTTGATGGATCCAAATCCAAGACCGGCTGTGGTGTTGGAATTTTACTAACCAGCCCGAAAGGGAAAGTTTTCTTTGCTTCTTACAGGCTGCAATTCGGGTGCATTAATAATGTAGTTGAATATGAAGCTCTAGCTCTAGGATTGATATTTGCACACAAGAAGAAGGTCACTGCCTTGGTGGTCAAAGGAGATTCAGAAATTGTGGTCAAGCAAGTGCGTAGCCAGTATACATGTCACAACAGAAGGCTGGAAAGCATATAGAAATAGGGTATGGAACCTAATCAAAGATTTTGATGCCTTCGGGATTAGTTTAATCCCTAGAGAAGAAAATCAGGTAGCTGATTCATTGGCTATTAGTGCAAGCACCTTGGAACCTATGCAAGGCTCCAAGTTTAAAATATTATCAATGGAATTGATGTCCACCCCAACTGTTCCTGACAATATCAAGAATTTCCAAGTCTTTGATGATGATCGACATATCCTGGATTTCTTAGCCATCTCATATGTCTTTGAGGGGAAAATTATTGATGAGTCTAATAGAGATCAAGGGGATTGGAGCCCTGAGGAATGTGATACATAAGGGGTCCTTAATTTAAAGAGCAATATCATTCCCAAGGGAATGGTGGCCTTGGATAGGATTTTTGACTCAGACCCAAGGGCTCGAGATAAGGCATTGGCTGAAGAAAAGGGAGGCGAATATGAAACAGTTAACCTCACTGATTTTGGCCCTGAAAGGAATGTCTATATAGGGAAGGCCTTCCTTGAGGCAATTAAAGAAGACATATTGAGGGAACTTAAAAAGGATATTGTTGTGATTGCCTGGGGGTATGAGGACCTCCAGACATTTGATGCTTCTGTTATGGCTCACACCATTCCCTTGAAGCCTGAAGCTAAACCCTTCCGACAGAAGCAGCGCCCTGTCAATGCTCTGATTGAACCATTGATCTACAAAGAGGTTTAGAAGTTACTGTCTGCAAGGATAATCTTCCCTGTGTGCCATTCAACCTGGGTGGCTAACTTAGTACCAGTTCGTAAGAAAAATGAGGAGATCAGACTATGCGTGGACTTCAAAAATCTTAATAGAGCTTCAAAAAAGGATAACTACCCACTCCCTTCCCTAGATGAGGTACTACAGATGGTCAATGGAGCACAAATGATGTCATTCTTGGATGGTTACTCGGGATACAATTAGGTAATGGGCGATTTTGAGGATAGGATGAAGACGGCTTTCACTACAAAGTGGGGGATGTTTGCATATAGAAGGATGCCATTCGGTCTAATAAATGCAGGAGCAACCTTCTAGTGTGCCATGGACATAGCTTTCAAGGACCTAATTGGAAAATGCATTATTGTTTACATAGATGCCCTGACAGTGTTCTCCAAGGATCAACTGAACCATGCTGCTGATTTAGCCAAGGTTCTCTAGAGGTGTATCTAGTATGGCGTCTCCCTGAATCCCAACAAATGGATGTTCGGAGTCTCTGAAGGAAAGCTCTTGGGACATATAATTTTAGAAAGAGGAATATCAATTGATCCAGACCGAGTTGAGTCCATTCTGAAGATCACCCGGCCAGGAAGCAAGAAAGAAATGAAATCTTTCTTCAGAAAGATCAACTTCGTGAGGAAGTTCATCACGGGCTTTGCAGAGATTGTAAAGCCTCTGAATCAAATGATGAAGGACACCAAGATAGAGTGGACAAATGGAGAAAAATATGCATTCTCGCAAGTAAAGCGATCTATTTCGGAAGCTCCAGTCGTCACTAGCCCTGACTACTTGAGGCCATTTCATATTTATTCTTTTGCCTCTGAGCATTCTTGTGTGCCTGTTCTAACTCAGCGGAGAGAAGAAGGGGAAGAAAGGCCAATTGCTTTCATGAGCTCTCCATTTAAAAATGCTAAAATAAAATTCCCACCTCTTGAGAAGCAAGCTTTTACGCTGGTCTGAGCTGTTAAAAAATTCAAGCACTACATCCTCCGAAGCCAAATTATGATGTGGTTTAGGACGCTGCTGTCAAGTCTCTACTAATGCAGGGCGAACTAGGAGAAAGAAGAGGAAAATGGATAGCCATCTTGCAAGAATTTGATTTGGAAATACACCCCATGAAATTAGTTAGGGGCATGGGTTTATCTCAATCTATGGTTGATGCCAGTAACAATGTTATTTGTCAACAATATACTACTTAGTCCTTCTCAAACAATCAGTGGTATGCTGATCTCATTTGTTTCATGCTCAATAACCGGTGTCCGGAGGGAATGAATGCCACTCAGAGGAGAGCACTTAGACTAAAGAGTTCTCATTACATGCTCAAAGGAGGGTGCCTATACAGCAAGAATTTCGAAGGATTATACCTGAGATGCCTTGATCATCAAGAGGCTAAACGTGTGATCTCTGAGTTTCATGGGAAACATGGAACGTGTCATGGGTCTGCAGATTCCCTGGCACACCAGATTCTTAGGTCAGGTTATTATTGGCCTTGCGTATTCAAGGACGCCCATCAACATGTGAGAACATGTCACATATGCCAAGTTTCTGCACCAAGGGAATGACATGCCACCATGCCACTACAACCTGTCTATGAGGTAAATCCCTTTGCCCAGTGGGCATTAGATTTTATTGGAGTCATTAACTTGAATTCCTCTGTAGGACATAAGTTTATCTTGACTACTACTGATTACTGCATGAGGTGGACAAAGGCCATACCTTATAAAAATAGCACAACGGAGGTAGTGACCAAGTTCCTCACCGAATGCATCACTACGAGGTTTGGGGTACCCTTCGCTCTGGTATGTGATAATGGTTCCACTTATTCTTCAGCTGAGTTTATTTCTTGGGCCTATGATCACAAGATTGTCTTGAAGTATTCCTCAAACTATTATCCCCAAGGCAATGGAGTTGCAGAGTCTACCAATAAGAATCTCTTAGGGGTGATTAAGAAATTGTTAGAGCATAATCCAGAGACTGGCACACCCAGCTTAGGTTCGCATTATGGGCAGATAGGACTAGGATTAAGGCTACCTTACATACCTCACCATTCAAGCTGGTATATAGCCAAGAGCCTGTCTTCCCTATCCATCTGCAAATACCTATTTTGGAGTTTATGCAGAAATTTTACTCCAGTGACAATAGGATAGAGGTAAGACTAGCTGCTTTGTTAAAACTAGAAGAACAAAGAGATGTCGCTTTACAACAATTCTTTAGGCACCAGGCTATTGTCAAACATTGGTTTAACAAAAGAGCCAAAATCAAAGCTTTTAGGATATCTGACCTTGTGTTGTTATGGGACAAAGCTAGTGAAAAGAAGGGCAGTCATCAAAAATTTGACAAACTTTGGTTAGGCCCTTATCAAATTGCTGAGATCTTAGGGGAAAATACTTTTAGACTAAGTAGCCTAACTGGAGAACATGTTCCCTTGCCTATTAATGGGCAATTCCTTAAGCACTACTTTGAATCTTGAGGCTTGTTAATTTCTGTTATGTACATAAGTACTTCGTTATTCTTTATGTAAATAGTTTAGTTGTCTCCTGTTTGTAAATAATCTTCGGTTTGTAAATAACTCTTTCCTTTATGTAAATAATCTACTGCTTCTCTTTGTGTAAATAATTTCTTTTGTTTGTGATTATTTTTCTGTTTGTTTGTCTTTACTTTTTTTTCTTTTTGTTTCCCTGTGTTCTAAGGTTTTTGTTTTGTTTTGTTCTTTGGGGTTGATCTATTTCCCTCCAGCTTGGAGTGGTGGGTTGGTTATCCAAAGCTTACTATGGTTGTTAGGAGAGAGGTGGTTTAGATATTTTCAGGTTTTCTGATCGGGTGACTCTGTCCTCAATTCGTTGTTTCATTCTTGTTGTCAATGAAAGTTGTGAAAAGTTTCCAAAGCAAGGTGCCAAGTAGGAAATCCTTCATCAGCTCCCCTGAATCTTTCACAAGTCATTAAAATCATCTCCTCTTCTAGTAGTGTATTTGTCCTAAGATAAAAATGTTGTAAGATTTGAGTGAAAAATCCAACTTCCAAGTGTTGTTATGAGGTCCATTGTAGTTTTCAACCCAGATCAGATATTAATATCTGACATATTGAAAAGAAAAGAGAATCAACTGAGATACCTAAAAATTCAAGAGAAAAGAAAGAATTATTAAAAAGAAAAGAGGATTCAATATGAATGGGTGATTCCAGTATCTCTACCAGGGCTATGGACGCCTGACTAGTAGTAGAGCAATGCAGTGAGAAAACTAGAGGTATCTCCATCGGGGCTATGGACATATGACTGGCAGCAGAGCAATGCCTGGGATATCATTGCACGAAGGAAATCAACTCATGTAGTTCAAATCTTACACATTGATGTCTAAAAGATGAAGAAAAATTCATGAGAGGGTGATGCACAATCAAGCACACACGTTGATTCAGGGGTAGCCATTGATTGACCTATATTTGAGATTCTAGCTCTACCTTGCTTGTTATAATTGACTCAGCTGGAGTGGTGATGTTCATGAACAGGGATTCTGGGTAACTGAATCCTTCAAATTCATGAAAATGGTTAAACCATTTTCCCAGCCTAGTCGCCATTTGTTATGCCTTGCATAACCACCCCATTTTGTTCTGGAACAAAATGAGTCCCCCTTTGTCATTTCCCTTGACCTTTAGTTTTTTGCCTTGGGCGTTTTCCTTTTAAAGTTCTGGCGGAGTCAGAACTGGAACCAATACCGAACTTGGAAACTTTCTTACTTCCAAGTTCTGGTCTTGATTCCATCCTCGATTCCAGTTCCGACAGTTCTTTACCTCTGCCTTTCGCTTTATTCTTGTTTGGTCGGTCATTTTCTCTTTTGTCCTTTGCCTTGGGAATTTTCTTTTTCTTTTGACGGACCCGAAACTGGAATGGAAATTGAACTTGGAACTTCGTTTGGTTCCCTTTTATGTTCCTTCCCCGGTCCCGCCTCTTTCTTGTGTTTTTCTCCCACGCGTCCTTTTTGTTTTGTTCCGGCGGACTCGGGACCGGGACTGGAATCGAACTCTGAAACTTTCATAAAGTTTCAGGTTCTTGTTCCATCCTGATTCTGGTTCCGCGGCTTGTCATTCTTTGGCTTCTTTTGTTATTTTTGTCTTCTCGTGGGGTTTTCTTCCCCTTCCTCCTTTTTTGTGTCTTTTCTTCGTATTTTTAGTTGATGTTGAGAGTAGGTCTGGAACGAAATCCGAACCCAAAAATTGGAGAAAGTTTCTAGTATGGATTTGGTTTTGTTCCTGCCCCCGTTGTGCTTCGCCCGGGATCAGTTTTGCTGTGACCCCACCGGCGTTTGTTCTTCCTTTCATATTTCTGGGTTCCTTCACAGATGCGGATCTGTGACAGGGGATAAACTTGGAAATATTGATTATTTTTAGGGCTCGTACCCATCCCGACTCTGGTCCCGGTCCCGATTTTCTTCCGCCCCCGCTAGTTTTGAAGGTGAGGGATGTTGTTTTCTGGGTCATGTTTAGTCCCGAACCCGGTTCCGCCAAGACTTGTTTTGTTTTTACCACTTGGTCCTTGTTGTTTTTTGGTTCCACCTTCGTCAGAGTAAAGTTTATTTTTGGTAAAAAGGCATGTATTAATGTATTGTTTTAACGAAAACCCTATTTTGTAGAATCACGTCATGCACATGAGGATATTTCTTGGGGATTTTGACGATAGGTCTTGCCGACCCGATGGGGTCTTGCCGACATGTTTCATGCCTTCGGTGTGATGCGTTGAGCTCGCTGAAGCATCCTGTCGAGAGGATGCAGTCTTGCCGATGGTCTTTACGAGATCGGTATGACCTCTATGGCTCGCCGAAACATCTCACCGACTGGCCCAGGCTACATCGCCAACTTGCAGAAGAGCAGATCTGGAGCGGGGAGAGCGCCGAAGGAAGAAGATAAAGTCGTGAGTCAAATGGACAACTGGTATCCACTGACGAGGGTAGCTCGACATTAATGACGATATTTTTGAGCATTCAAAGCAGCTCCGTTGGAGTCTGAATAGGGGACACGGAGGCCAGAAATAAGTGCGGTAGCTGCAAAAGATCTACAGATCTTTCTAGGAGACCATCTTCACCGACATAAGACAGCAAGGATTTTGATTTATTACAAAACCAACTTTTATCAAAGATTTGGACACTGACCCTCTGACACCATGAATATTTTGTAAACCCTAAAAATAAGGGCCAACTTTCTTCTCGAAAAAAAGGTGTATATATGGCGATTCTCACCTCTTTGTAAAAGGGGGTTCTGAAACTTTTAGTATGAGCACATCTAGATTAGAACTTCTAGGTTTAGAGAACTGTTTAGAGCTAGAATTGTTAAGAGTCAGTCAGCTAGCAGAAGGAGATAGAATTGCATCTTGATTCTTGGTAATGAGAGCTACTCCTATCTTTTTGGTTAGCAGTTAGATTTCAGTATAGACTGTAATGTTATTTCAAAGTTCTCCTAGTGTAGATGGAAGTAGTCTGAAGATACAAGTTTTTCTGTACACTGGTGATTGTGCCAGAGTTGTAAATGTTGCTTATCTATCTTACCCACAGTAGAAGCAACCAGATTCGAATCTACTTCATATTGTGTCCCAGAACGGTATTTATCTTAAAGTTAATCATTTGATTTTGAAAGCTTTCAAGGAATGAAATTTCATTTTGTATTTTGCTTAAATGGTAGTCTATAATCAGTTGTTGAAATTAGCACTATGAATGAATGATAATGTGTGTTAATCACAAGTTAATTTTTGTTCTGCAGTTTTAATTTATAAATTCCTTGAAGTTAGCAAGTCTGGTTAAGGTTGGATCAACTATTGTTCTTTTCTGTTTCGAAACCCTGGTCTATCTTTTTTATATTTCTTTAAAAACCCCTGGTTAGTATAGGATTTATTTCATGTTTGATCTTGGAGCAATCCAGAAGCCCAACACCAACAAGCCCCTTAAATATTACTATTGCATTGACCACTGAGTAACATCAGCACAGTTGAGACCCAACTACCAAGACCTTGGGAGCTAAGGCATCCATGTGTTGCCTTTCTCTTTCAGGAGAAGCAGAATAGCAATATTCTGCTTGCATTGTTGTGGTGCCAAAATCGCCATCAACAATTACCAGTCCTCAAAAGAAATCATTTCCATGGTAAAAGAAAAGTAATAGTAATCTTAAAAAGTGAAGATAAAGGTAAATATTGCAATCCATATAGAAGCAGCCAGGACTTTTGATTGTCAAAACTCATCAAAGGAAAGCATCAATTTCCATTTTAGTCAAGACCTAGACATGGTGTTCACTCATCCTTCATTAATCTCTTCCATTGTAATTTTCTTTTAAATTCCATGAAAATATGTTTTGGACTAGGTTGGATTTGAAATTATTTGGGAGAAGTATATATTCGATTTTCTATCCTTTAATGAACTCATGACAATGTCAACTACTCTTGTGGGTTTGTAACAAGTTTTACAAGATTGATCCAATGTTGATTACTCTAGGATAACCCAAGGCCATGTCAGCCTTAGCCCTTATCCCAAACCCAACCCCAAATAAACCTATCCAATATGGCACCTAATTATGCCAAACTCTAACATAGCCTAATAGAAATAGCTCTCATAATCTGTTATTTTCTTGCTCTCCTTCTACTATTTCATTCTACTTGCAATGAGAGAAATTAATAATCTTTTTTTGATGATATTTTTGGCATAAGACTAGTTTTCTATTCTTGAAGCCTATTGTATCTTGCACTACAATTTTGTAATCCATATTTCCTTGTTTTAATATATATAACTTAACCTTTTCCAAAAATGATAGTGATTTATCCTTTGAATTTCCATTAAAAGTTGCATGTTATGGTTGTTATTCAACGATTTTATTTTAAGATAAGACTTAATTTTTTCTTGTTGTCCTACATAATGGTGGCTTCCTTGTCAAAAACCTTCATGTATTCCATCCAATTACAATCCAATGGTATCACTAGCAACCTAATGGTATCTATAGTTTCCATCCCATTTAGTTCTTAATGAATTGGTATGCTTAACAATCACACCAAATACATATTTGGAATAATCTCTCATTTACTCTAGCACATGTTGATGGTTGTTGAAGAAATTTTTTCCAAGTAAATATTATTTAGCATTAAATTCAAATTTGTAACAAGGAATAAAAACAAATAGTTGTTCTGAATGTTCAATTCCTAATCAAGCAGTGCTTTAAGCATTAAAAGTCACATCAAAAGAAAGCAAGAGAAAGATTGCAAAGTATTATGTTTCTTAAAATTAGTTTTTGGATTGCGAGGTCCTTTTAGTGGGAAGAGCACGGCATGGTAGGAAGATGTCTACTCTATGAATAGCAAGTATGATACATCATTAACACAAGATGCTATAATGCACATTTGTTTCTCCTATGTCTGATCCATCTCTAATTATTTTAATTACAGTTTCTCCTATGTTTGTTAAATAGAAAGAGGTTAGACATTTGAGAAAGGATAAAGTGAAATGTCTGCTTATAATAACCAAAATATGAATGAAATTTTGGAACTCTCCAGTCCATGATACCTTGTTTGTTGAAAAACTTATTGTAAATTTGCTGGAAATGAGAAACAGAAAAAAAAAAAACATGAAACTGCAATGATAATTGAAACAAGAGCGAGAAGTTTTCATGGTATAAGAAATGATATATATAATACAATTTGGACATATAGACAACAATTTACAGTTTTAGCTTGTGTTTATCAAAATACAGTTATTTCAAATATACATAAAATTCTTGTCATGAAAACACTCCAAAATTTGAGAAATTAATCATATATAAAAACCATTCATGGGAATGAGAACATATGTCATCAAATTAGATTAAAACCATAATATAAGTATTCTTGATGATTAGTTCCATATTATGAAGATGCAAATAATATATTTATCATATACCGATTGATGGTTGGCTATTTAGAAGATAATTTACATGTTTTAACTCATTTAATAGGTAAATGAATGCCTCTTAAATGTGTTTCTACAAATAGGGATTTTCAACGTTGTTTCCTTGTTGCAATCTATTTTTTGGTGACTACCTAAAAATATTAGTGGGTGCTCCCTTGGACCTTTGAATTTTGTCCTCATGCAGCTGTAGGTGTTGAGGAAAGAGGTGATTGATAAAAACCACGTAGCTCTACTTCTTATAAATAAGAGACCTAAGTGTATTGAATTGTTAAATACCTATATTACAATACAAGACTACAAGTTATAATAAACTATTTTACTAAAGAAGAAAAAAAAAATGGTGCTGAAGCATTAGTAAAAACAGGAAAAGTTTAACATTTGATCATAAATGAACCTAACGCATCATGCAGAACTATTGTTACTAGATGATGCCTATTTTCAATCTTTGAACACTAAACTACTATAATTTGAAACCACCCTATTACATTTTGAGCTTCATGTTAGTACTCTCTTCTTTACCCCAGAGTATTTTGATAAACAAAGCATTACATAATCATCTATTCTTCTAAAATTTTCTTGATTGTCTATTCTCATTATATTATTTCTCCACTTTCTTGACTTCCTCTAAATAATTGCCAAACAAGGTCGGATTACATTGTAGTTAGTCATGCACTCCTTCCTCATTTATGGCATTCTTGTTACTAATCCATTCTACATCTCTCTTGCTTGGGATAATGATGCAACTTTATTGAATATGCAATTTCAAATTGCAATACTCAAAATGCCTATTAGATTATGTTCTCTTTCTTGGAAACATCCCTTTATATGCATTACATTGTTTAAACAAATAGACAGTACCTAATAAATATTATGTTGTTTACACAAATAATACCTAATAACTAGATTACTGGGGGAGATTTCAGGCTTTCAACACAGTACATAGGAAAATTTGCAAAAGAAGAATGCTTCTAAGAACTAACCAATAAATTGTTTTTGACATGTTCCAAACTTTCTCAGCCATGTTTTAAAATTCTAATGCATAGTTGTTTATTTGATATGTTCCATTAAAAAACATAATAATACTTTCATCAACTTAACTATTAGTCTATAAATTTATAGCCAAAACTCTCACCAACCTTTCTCAATTATTTTAGTAAGGAATGGTCTCCTTTTAATGATTAATTTTATATAAGGATTATCTTTAAATAACTTAACAGTTATGATGCAACTACACAACACTTCCTAGAAATGTAGAACACTATATCAGCTAACAATCTTGAAAAGTGACAACCTTTTTAACATTAAACTACCATAAACAAACCAACGAGATTTATACAATCAATTGAACAAGATATGTTAATGAAAAAGAAAGATTTCTATGAACTAGAAGTCCATAAAGTTATTCCAAAAAACTAACCTTCTTTTGAATTATTTTGCAGTGTCTTGTATGGATGATGTACTACGAATAAGCCTTGGTCAAGACCAAAAAATTATTGATTTTGTAGGGCAAACTGGTTTACTTCCAGTAGGCAAGTTGACCTTAGATTTGGCTCAACTAAAAAAACTCTCAAATATATGGCAGCAGATGTTGCTCGAATAGTTGCCACCTATGTATAAATTGCAGTTATATTAGGAAAAAAGTAATACACAAGATATGTACTAAAATAAAAGTGCTTAACTGTCAAAGAAAATCCTTAACATGCCTGGAAAATTAAGTACTCGGGAAGAAACCTTGCAGTAACTAGCCCAACAGCAAATGAAGATGAGATAACTCAAGTTAATACTCCAAATGCAAAGGGACGAAAGGGTTCTGAAATGTTGTCTACGTACACTCACAATTGAAGGAAAAAATGACTCTATGTTAATAAATATCTATCTATTTACAAACAATATTGACTATTATGGACTATGGGAATATTATGTATCCTATTAAGAAATATTAACATTATTTTGACAGTCACTCTAGTCTCCACTGTATTTAGAATTAAAGACAGCAAAATTCATCGTTACAAAATTTCTTGGCCAATTAGTAGTAAGCCAATAAACTGACATTGAATGTATGTAATAATGAAATGAACCTTATCTGAGAAATTGTAGATCACTATTTTTTACAGCTGTACACATATAACTTCTAGAAAATCAGGCACAGTTCTTCATTTTTATAATATTCAATTCTAAATGAAGAGAATGCGGGTTTATATATCATAACCTTAAGTATCTTTGATTGACTTGTGCCTATGATCTCTCAGGGAATGACTTGAAGGAATACATGATTAGTGAGAGGGCTTAGAAATGAAACTCCTTTGATTCTAGAGGAAAATCTTCTTCTGTGTTGTAAGTTTCAATTTCATTTTAGGGGATAAGATATTGATTTCTATAGAGAGAGATATTAGGATTATAATGGCATGGTGAAAATGTCTTGCAAGTTTTGATGTTCTCAATTACTAAACTTGTTGTTTCATAATTGGCAGGGATGAATCTAATAATAATTCAATGAGAAAGTGTTGAATTCATATACAATTAAGGGGACCAAACTGTTCTCAAAATTTGGGATTGCTGGTGATAAGTGTACAATACCTTAAGATACTTTCACATTTAGCAAAGAGTCAGGGGAGATCCTGTCAAACAACCAAAACAATGTGATGGGTAGATGTGTGGTTACATTATTGGTCATATTAAACCATGTAAGAGTAATATCAATTCTACAATTCCATGCAATATTTCTCACCAATAATTTCATGAGCAGAGTGCTAATACAGCTGAGGGTAACTGGTAAATACACTATATATATCTTCAAATATTCACATACCATTGAAGTGAAAAGAATCCAGCCCAGATTAAAATAGGCTGGTGTAAATGCAAACATTGAAGGTTGTTGAAGATCACTGAAGATTGATTTGAAATGCTCAAAAGCATGTTATTCTAATATTAATACCCACTAGTACATGTTAAGCAATAAATGTACAAAATATGAGTTGAAATACTAGATTTATGTCTAATATTCACATTTTTCCTGGCATAAAAGAAATGGTTGAAAATATAAACATTACAATCTTGAAGCAGTACTGTGGTGCACAAGTATTCTAGATATTCCTATAAGGGAATAAAAAAAGTAAGTTCATTCTTATGGTAACATTATGATAGAAACAATAACTCAATGGGAATTATTCATCAGAATTAGGCAGCACGTGGGAAAAAAAAGGGTAAAGAACACAAAATATGTGAAGAGTTATAATTATGCAACTCACAAATTTGTTATTGTAGTTATGGTATTCTTTTTGGAGATAAATTCAGAATTGATTAATTTTCTATTCAAATTTACTAGTGCCTACCAATCACCATTGTGAAAGCACAATTTATATTTGAAGTCTATCCTAGTGAAATATTTGACATTTTGGAGCTAATCCCACAAGTCATCCATCAATGGAAGAGAGTAGCTGGGATTGATGGTTATCTTATTTAAAGCTATCTAATCAATACAAATCCTCTACATACTACAAATCATCATATTTAGGCATTATAACAATAAGAGTACACCATCAACAACCTAAGATAGACTACACCATGAGCTAACTAGAGAGTTTAAGATATTGCACAACAATATTTTAGATCTGAGAGTTTCAGATAATTCAATAATGATGCATCATTAAAAATATACACAATTTAAAATATATAAAGTTCTGAACTAGCAATTTACCTCTGTGATATTTTGCGTATTTAAATCATCACCATGAAATAAAGCCTGCAAATGAACAAGTTAAAATCGTAAAAATTCACAAAAAGGAAAGCATTAAAAACTGACATAAAACAAATAAAAACATATGATTGCCCCATATAATAATACCATAAATGTTACACAACAAAATTTTCATTTCAGAATGGAAGCAGAAAGATATCAATCTCTCAAGCCTTTGATGAAGACAACTGTTAGTTCAAACTGAATGAAAGAGAACAAACCGATATGTCAACCTGTAGGTATAGAGGAGGGGCAGGTTCCCAACACTTTGCCATTTCTTGCACTTTATCAGCAGTAAAGTTGTGCACATTCTGAGCTGCACATTTTCTGAATATATTTTTCAAATAGTGATATAAGGCAAAGATGTCTATATACTGTAGCATCCTTGTAAGGAGCATCCAATAGGTATACTTCATAACCCAATCTCTATTTGCAATAAAAGCATATTCATCAGAATAGCCAGAAACATCACTAGTCAAGGAATTCGTTTTTCCACAAGTAATGCATTTAGGTTTCCTTTTCCAAAAAATGAAAAAACAAATGATACAAAGACCTTTTCTTGGGACATTCAATAGATATAGAAAAGAGAAAAACGAAGGATTAGATTACAGACATAACCCAAAAAAAGCATAAAGAAGCAAGAAAGACCAGAGAATGAAGAACATGATAGATAATTTACATGTACATAGTTAACATATATTAATATAATTTATAAATGACAGAAAAATTAAACTAATGAATGCAAATGGGATGTCTGCCGATGGAATGTCTAGTTAATTTCCACCGTAACTAACTTTTGTAGAATATTTAACAAAAAAAAGGGAAAAAAGATTTTTTTTTTTTGATATATTAAATTTTGTTACAGTAAATCAAAAAATATTTTTAAAGCCTAGCTTTTAAGGGATTCCATGATTTTAAAAGTAATAATCTAAAAAATTGCAATCATATTTAGTTCCAGCCAGGCCAATTGACCTACAAAAATAAATGATTTTGACCACACATGTGAATAAAAACTAGGCAAGTTGCTTGCAGTAATTGATGTAAAGACGATTAAAATCTAACATCAAATGAATTACTTATTCTAAATTCAAAGATTCAATTAAACGGAAAGCCCAGACCAAATATATCCTCATCTTCCCTTAAAACCTTCTTGAGCTCTGGATCCCTCATTTTGTTTAAATATGGACGTTCTTTGTTAAAACTACTTAGAACATTTTCCCAATTCATAGATTTCATGCATTATATTTTCCTCGTATAAGTTTGGCAGTGATTCTGGCATAAATTAAGGGACTGCTAAAATTAATTCTTGGATAAATTTGGCAATAAAATTAGTTCTCAAACCAGATGGAGTTTCTTGTACTAAAGGCTTGTTGAGAGAAATGTACTCACCATTTTCATACACAATCATAGGAGTGTTATGGTATTTGTGCTTGATGTATTCCATAACGGCCTGCATGCCCTATGGTGGAAGTGAAATTGACAAACTCAATATTGATGTTTAGAACAAGTTCCACCATTAGATAATATTTTGGCTCTATGATATGGTCCTAGAGGAATTTCAGAGTAATGTTTGCTAACAAAAGTAAATAAAAGGAATATAATTGGCTCTAGAATTTTTGAACTCCTTACCATATTATTAATGGTAATCTCTTGTTGCTTCCCTACATTTTTGAAGCAGCACAAAACAGTAAAAAAATAGTGTTACAATTCTGCCACCCCCACAAGGATATATAGATATATAACAAACACATGATGCTTCATACTTTTTCAACTAACTTAAAAAATTAATTCAACAAAATATTGTTTGTGTTTTGGGCTTGTTTGGGAGATCTAACTTCATACCTACATACCCAACAAACATATCATGAAAATAGTCTCTTAGCTTGGACACCCCTTTTTCTGGAACATTATAGCAGTAAACAGAAGAATAGTCATTGATAGCAATAAAATCCAATGATCCCTATATCTTTTGAATTTGCTCCTTTGTAAACAAGGGAAAGCGAGAACCTACTATCTTCCTCATGCTCACTGGATAGTCTCCATGAGCAATTGGGTCTAAGAACTTGTCCATGTTCAATTAAACATTAGTTGACCCATTTGAAATCTTTTTATCAAAAAGATTAATAAACTATTTGGAAATATTAAATCCTCCCTAACCAAATAGAGGAATAAGTCATAGTTATGGATTCAAATTAGTGCCAATTAAGATGTACTGATGGAATGAACTGTAGAAAAAAAATCATTTTAATCAAAGAATCAAAGTGGCAAAGAGAAACAGTGATTGACAGCAATAACAACCAATGCTATCTATATCTTTTGAGCTTTTCCCTTTGTAACCAAGGGCAATCGAGAACCTACTAGTTTCCTCATGCCTGTTGGATGGTCTCCATAAACAAGTGAGTCTAAGCACCTGTCCCTTGGGAAATTTTTGTAGTTCAGAATGGATTTTTGTGTTCAATAAAACATGAGCTAAACTATTTGGAATCTTCTTCATCAGTTGTTTAATAAAAGTAGTTGGAAACAATAGTCTTCCAATCGATGGATCCTAATGGAGTAGTCAACATCGAACCACTTAAGACTAGTTGATGGAATGAAATGCAGATATATTTGAATTCCAAGGAAAATCGGACTTACTAGCCTATAAAAAAATCATTGTATCTTTCATTTGTAGCTATATCTGTAGACTTATTGGTAAGTGGTATTTCCCATTGTATGAGAAGAGCCAAACCAATCCAACCTCTTTGCTTTTCCTATACACAAAACAAAGAATCAAAATTTTCTCAATTGAGTAATTCTTAGGTAGAAAACACTTAGTAGTCCTCTTTTTATCAAGGTGCAAAAATATGGGCTTTGGGTGAAAAGCAAAAATTGAAATTAATATCCTATCAATGTTTACGAAAACCAAAACAGGTCAAGGATTGGAGTACATCAAATAAGAGAAATAACAAGATGCAAGAGCATAAAGGGAGTAATTTTTCAAGCAAAAAGAAGAGAAAACAACTTGATACTTTTCCCTGTATAGCTCCATAGCAACTGCATGTGCTATCAATATATTGTAGGCAACAATATATGGCTCAACAGTGGAGTTTCCTGTAGTACAATTCCCAAAAGGATAGGAGTAGCGTTGAGGAGAAAAACCACCATTGTCATACCCTGCAGCTGAAAATACATTGGGTTCATTGAAAGTTGACCAGAATTTCACCCTATCACCAAATTCTCTACTCCCACAAATCAAAATTATCTGCTCCCACAAATCAATCAATGAGTCAAAACCATATAAGCTATTGTTAAATATGTAATGGTTTAGAATGAAAAATATATTTTTTTACTAATAAAAACAAGATTATTATTTACTAATTTTTCTTTTAGCTGTACAAAATTGAATAGATGAAGGTCAAGACCAGATCATTCAAGTTGTTCAAGTAGCATCTCCTGAATAACCAGAGATAGAAAGTTTGATGGCAGAGGAAGTTGGTAATTTTGTTCAATATATAACTCCATTGCTAGAGGACCAAGATATTTTCTTCTCTTAAGAGGTTTTGGCTTTAGATTCAGTAATTTCCGTGAACACCAATGATGAAAAATCTTTAGTTGATATATGTAGAGGGGATAGACTTTGTTGCCAAAATTCAATATTTTTTGTTCATGATGTTAGTGAAGGATCGCTATTAGGTAAAAGCCAGCTTCTTTGTCCTTGAAGATAATTTAGCTCTAGAGGCACTCATTAGATTGGAAGTATATTTGGAAGTTTCAATGAAATATTGACAGTTTCTACAACACCTTGAATTTCCTTTTAAATTTTGACTGATATTCACCTTTGTCTTCAACAACCCCCATATACGTCAGTGAAGAAGCCGATGTTCAACATACAATAGTTAGTACTGAGCCCATGTTAGAAAATGTTATTACAAAAGATGAAGAATATGAAGAACTTGATAAGGAAACAAAGCATGTAGTGATCACCATTTTTATAGATGTGTTATTGCAGGCTTTGTATTATAAGTCTCAGTGAAGTGGTTTAATTAGGTTTGTCTGCAATTTGAATTTCCATCTTCTAACCCACCAAGTCTTTGTATCATTTAATCAGTAACAGTCTTATGTGTTCTCTCACTGCTCATTATCTTCCTTTAGTTGAAAAACATAGGTTTGGGAGGTTTTATTGTAAGATTGTTAGTATTGCATGCTTAAAGATGCAGCTTTAGTTTTAATTTTTGTGCATAGACCACCCTATAAAACACACTAGTACAAGTTGTAAACAGTAAGTAAATACTAGATTTAGATTAGGGTTTGAGGTTAGATTTTGTTTGTAGAGAGATTCCCCTAATAATTTGAAGAGTGGTTCTATAACACATCTGTTTCATTTTGTGTTGCATTGAAAGGTGTAAATTAATACACTAATAGAGTGCAAGAGGCTTTTCCAACCAATAACTCAAATACTAATCTCAATACCAAGATAAAGCATAACAAAAGAAGCAAATTTGAACAAAAAAACTATGCAAAAGATGTTCAGGTTAGTGGACATAATTCATCCTGAATTCAATAAGGAAAAATGATAGCCATTCAGCAGATAACTATTGCAAGATTGTCTTAAAACCAAAAAGCATAGTAATACTATATCAAATAAAACTTAGATTTGAAATCAAAAGGTAGTTATGGGAAATAGAAAACACCATCTCAGAGACTGGCCTAGAGACTTTAGAGGGACTTGGAAAGAAAGAACAACAAGAAAATAGGCACCTTAGTGCTAGTGTTGTTGGTGGTGGGGTTACTAGGCCCTGTGGAAGGAATAACCAACTCGAAGGATGTGAAGCAATTCCTTGTTCCGCAGAACAAGGCAAGACAAGCCGTTGGAGTTCCCCAGCTTACATGGAACCTCACAGTTATTGCTTATGCCCATAGTTATGCGAGAGATAGAAGAAATGGTTGCCTCCTTGAACATTCTAAAGGATATCCCTATAGTGAAAACATATTCTAAGGTAGCGGCCCATCTTGGGCACCTCTACAGGCAATGAATGCATGGATTGATGAAGGGAAGTGGTTTATACATGCCAATAACACTTGTACAGGCTCAGATTGCACACACTATAAGCAAATTGTGTGGAGAACCACCACAAGTGTTGGGTGTGCTATTATAAGATGTAAGAACAGGGACACATGGGTTATATGCAGCTATATTAGATGGATACAGTTGAAATGCTGACAATTACTCCCATGCTCTCTACCCCTCCACTCTTCCTCTCATACATCCTCCAAAACATTCACCCATATGCTAAGAAGACTCTTGTTGTAGGTAAATGCTCTGCTCGTACCAGCCATTTTAACATGCACAAAAAAATGAAAGCCATTTTAACAAGCATGATCAAAATGAAGGTCGAAAGCCATTTTAATAGGTCCGATAAAAATATTTAAAAGACCCGATAGTCAAAGAATGTTTAGTGCCACAAAAACCAGCATACACGCACCCATACATTTCCAAGAAAAGAGACAAGATACAGAAGAAGAAAAAAAAGATAGGTGGGGCACACCTGGTCTGTTGCTGAGAGGCCCTGTCGCTTGGCCAAGAACCTGGACCCACGTGGTCATGACCTTTTGCTTTGAGCTTCACGCCCTTTTGATTTGCTGAAAACCCCTTGTCATTTGTAATGAAAAAGCCCTTTCTCATGCCTTTGTTCCTCTGGTTTGTGTTGTTCCCCTGTTTTGTTCTCTGTTCTAAAAGGGAAATGAAATTAGCGCACGATTGAAGGTAATGTCCAATATTGGAGGGAAAAGGAAAATTGAGAGGAAAATAAAAAATACATTTTAGAAAAATCTTTTTTTTAGTGTCTTAATTTGAGAAAAAAATAATAATTTAAGACAAATTTAATATTTTGTCTTAAATTAATGTCTTAAAAGAGGGGTCTATGTAGTAGTTATTGGTACCGCTACTAAGTTGTTGCCTATAAATAAATATCTATGCAACTCTTCAAAAGACTCCATCATTTCATATCTCGGATTTGAAGAGAATTCTACAGAGTTTTGTATCTGTATTTGTATTGTGATCAATAAAAAATATTTTGCAGCATTAAACTTGAGACTTGTTTTAGTAACTTATTGATTGATTCACTATTCTGAATATTTGCTTTTATTGTTTTTTTGTCTATGTAGTAATATTTTCTTTTAAAATCAACAGTTGATATCAGAGTCAGTTATTAAGACAGGTTGATCCTGTCTGTAGAGAGTAAGGTTGAAGTTAAAGATTGAGAAATTTGAAGGCATTGAAGCCGCCGATTGTAACTGTATTGTAGAAGTCAAGGGAGATTTGTATAGGAAATGAGATAATAGAAAAGAGATCACTGCCTAGCTGACATAAAAGAAGATGTGCAATGGTATTCAGATCATAAGAGGTCGCCATATTTGGTGAAGCTCTCCCGGCCACTACTCTTTTTGGTTGAACAAAGTAATTTACAATTAATAGGAGTTATGAATAGGTAGCTAAAAGAAAAACATAAATCACATAGCAGCCATTAGAAAGCTGGAAGAAACAATCATTTTATCAATTGAATTATTCTTTGATTTTAGTTAAACTTATTACAATTTTGAAATTACATGGTTTGTTCTTTGATTTACAAGAGCTGATCCATGGCTTTAACATTTTTCTTTGCTAAGATTTGTAACTACGAGAAAAGAAAGATAATTTGAAGAAGGATGTTAGAGTAAAACTTGAGAATTACAATTAGCTAATAACAATTGTTAGAGAACACAACAATACATTTAGTTTTCAAATATGCCTTAAAATGATTTGTCTAATAGAATCAGCAATCACATTATTATGCATACCAAAATCCAAAATAGTTTGTATCCAATTCAGCTCATGACAAAAGATAGCAAGAAAGTTTCTAAATATAATACTCCATTGTTTCTTGACAAAGAAGCAGTCCCAAAATATATGATTAATGTTTTCCACACATGGGCAAAAAGGGCATCACGCTGGATGAACCATGATATATTTCAATCTATCCCTGACGAGTAGCTTGCAATTTAAAATTTTCCAAGCTAGAACTTGTGTTTCAAAATCTGCTTTTGATTTCCAAATTTGAGCGCTCATTTTGGTCCAAAGTTTGGAACTCAATCTAAACTTCCATTTATGATTGAGATGGGAGAGTAAGATACGAATGAAGAAGGATATGAATATAAACTTCCTTTAAAGGAAGATAACTAAAGTGACTAAAAGACAACTATCTCCAATCCTTAAAAAAGTTGCATTCCTTGAGAGTACACAATTTCATAGAAATTTCTATCGGCACTAAAGACTGCATGAATATTATAAATTATTTATACTTATTGCACAGCCCATAATTCTCTTTAATAGTTTTCCATGAAGCACAATCAAAAGTGTTAAAATCTCAAATGTTCTTAAATTTTTGAATCCATTTTTTGAACAAATACTAAGCATGTATAAGAAAGCTAATGGCCAATGATTGATTATGATAATTGATAACCTTATTCCACCAAATCAATGCCAAAGAAAAATTGAAACCATGTTGCAACACAGAGTCATTCCACTTCAAAAAGTGAGATACTTGTTGTCAATCTTTCCAAATGGACTGTAAAGGAAAATAAGCTTTGATTTTATAGAAGGGGGACATGATTTTATCTAACCAATTAACAACTTTCCACTTCTTGAAAAAAGCTTATGTGATTCAATGACAAACACAAATTTTTCATGGTTCATTTTCATTAATAGCTCTTACAATCCACTTTGCACCAAGGAAAACCCCTTGAGTTTTGGTGCTATGAGCCCTAAACCAAATTTGTGTCCTTGTTGAATACAATGAGACTAAGAGAAGAGAATAAATCAACATTACCATCCCACTTAGACTAGATAAAATTTCTAATTAATTTATTTAATTCTTTATATCCTTTCTTGGATGGCATCCAACATGATGAATAGTGCACATGGGTGGCAATGAAAATTATGTTGGCAACTTGAATTTTACTTGCTAAATATAAATATATGTTACTCCAGTTGAACAACTTATTTTTGAGTTTGTTTAAGAACAATTCCCATGTTTTATTAAGAGAGACCCCCACACCAAAGGGAATGCCAAGATATTGACTTATCTCACCATATTTAATTTTCCTGGACATTGTTTAGGAATCCATTGAGGGATATAGCCATCTCTAGACATCAAAAATTTAGTCTTGTTATGAACAAGTTTAGAACTAGAAATAGAACAATACAAATTAAAGATGTCCAAGGTGATACTTATTTCCTCTTCAAAATCTTGTAGAAAAAACATGTTATCATCAAAAAAGTATGAGTTGATAACCACCTCATTTTGAGGAATAGATATTCCTTTAATAAGATTTAATTGATTAGTTTTTTGAAGTACATATCCTAAGGCAATAGCTATAAGAAGATATAAAAAGGAAGATAAAGGAAAAACCTACCTTATGGATTGCTATAAATTGAATGAATCTAATATGGACTAATTAATAACTAGGTGAGCATTAGCATCTTTGAATAAAATTTGAACATGATTGAATTTTAGGCCCAAAGCCAACCATTGAAGCATTTTAAGAATGGAACTCCAATGAATTCTATCATAGGTTTTGTGAAAGCCTAACTTAACCAGCAATGCATTTTGAGTAGATTGTTGAGATCATTCAATAGTTTTCCAAGCCAAATTTATGTTTTCAAGAATATATCTACCTCTTAAGAATCTAGTTTGTTTAGCTCTCACAATACCATGTACAATAGGTTTAATTTTAATAGCCAAATCCTTCACAATAATTTTATTGGAGGTATTTAATAAGGTAATTGGACATCAACCGACAATAGTATTTTCATTTTTCCCCTTAGGAATAAATTTGATTGTACCTTTCTTAATAATTGGTACTAAGGATCTATTCTAAAGAGCTTCTAAGTAAAGCATATAAAAATCATCTTTGATATGTTTCCACATGATTTGATAAAATTTAGCTAGAAGGCCATCAAATCCTAGGCTTTGATTGGATTTCATAGAGAAAAGAATGTTGGGAAATTTCCAATATCTATCCAATGAATTAGCATTAAATATTTGTTCTCAATTTTTAACATCAATTGGTGAGATACCGGACTTGGACTACTACAATATGAAACTATAAATTTTGTATGCAAATCTGAAATTAAGTTTCCTTAATATGGAATTACCATGATTAAATCCATCTTCTTTGTGATGCTAAAAATTAGCCAATGTAACATTCTTAACAATACCACCTTATGTAAGATTATATATATATATATATATATATATATATATATATATATATATATGACATCACTATAAGAAAGTAGTAAAGAGGCACAAATTAGCAACATGAAAGCATCACATGACACAAGATTTACGTGGAGAAACCCTTGCGAAGAAAAACTCCACAAGAAGAGAGGCCAAGTATGCATTATCTTTGAAATAATATTATAATTTGTCACACACTTTCATTCTCCTCTTTGCCTCCAATATGGTAGCACCTATGTACCTATGAAAAATTTCTTTGTGCTCCAACCTATTCCTACTTAGGTTCTTGTATTTGCATTATAATTGTTCCACCTATTTTTCAATCTAATGAGATGATTTTATAGAGTTGTAAAGAGGTCTTATGCAGTAAAATTGACACCCAAGTATGACTCTTCATTGTAGTTACAAATGGTTCATCCTTTGATTTTCATCCTAGGAATGTGTAAGGACATAGGTTTGGGCTCCAAAAAATTTCCCTCCAACCTAGGCTTCCAAACTTGGAAATGAAACATCACATGAAATGCCACAAATGAAGAAATATCAAGAGAAACTTGTTTCCTCTTTCCAAACACCAACTTGGAGAAGTCCAGTAGTCACTTTTGTCCTCTTTGAACTTGTATTTTACTATTCCATTCTAGGCATCAACATTTGGGAAAAATAAATAAATATGTATATGCACAAATCAACTTTACTATTGCTAGTGGAACCCTTCGTCCCTTATGAATTTATTACAAAAAATGGGGAGAATAAAATATTACAATTATTTTTCCAATATACCTTAAGTGTCGAGGGACACTTTCCAAGAATGTTGGAACCATGCAATATGATATAGGTTTTACAAGGTAGATGACACCTTAATCCTAACAAAGGACATGTTCCAATTCTTTTAGAGAGAGAACACAATCCAAAAATTAGCTATAACCTCAATCAATCCTATTAGGAATAATTTTTTTGACAATTTCTTCTAATATCTGTTGAACATCCATCCAATTGTTCTCTTCTTTAAACAAATTTTCATAATTTTTTTGGAACAACAAAATTTAATTTCAGAAAAATCTAGATATGTAATACCTATTCATCCAATTTAGTATATATTCTCTCTTTTTATGTTTATAATTGAGATAATAATAAAAGTTGGATCCTCTAGTCCCTTCCTTGATCCAATTTAGTCTAGCTCTAATTTTATCACCTTTCCCTTTGTAATGATCCAATCTTCTCAACTGAGTTTCAGTAGTAATAATGGATGTTTGAATCTTTTCCATAGTAGGATTGACATTCAATTGTTTCCCTACATGTTCCAATTTTCCTTGAAGTTATTTTTCTCTACATTTACATTTCCAAGTCATTCTCCTTCCAAAGGACTGAAAGAACCCAACACATTGTGAACGCATTACACCAAGAACTCCAAATTCATTCTAAAGGAGAAACACACTTAGGATTCTTGAGACATGAAGTATTAAGTTCAAAAGGTATTTAGGAAGGAGGGCCTAATCTTTGAGAAAATGAAATGATAGGAAAATGATCAAATAAGGTTAGAGAATAGTCAACTTGAACACAAGTATCAGAAGAAGGATTCACCAATCTAATATTGAGACAAATAAGACCTATCCAATTTTCTCAACTTCTTATCATTTCTAGGTCTACAAGTAGACCATGTAAACTAGTTATTAGAAAGACTAGAAAATTTATTGTGAATGTGGTCAATCACTCTAACTGAGTTTCAACAATAAATCTATTCCTCAAATTCATCATGGATAAGTTTTAAATAATTAAACTATTGTAGTCTGTATGATGCTCAACCATATTAAAATCCAATCCTAGCACCCAATCAACATTAGTAAGACATTTATACATCCATTCCCATAGAGTAGCTCTTTGTATTGGATTATTAGGAGCATATATAGAACAAAAACCTATAGGCTATCCATTGATAAAAGAAAGGGCCCACACACAACTATGTGAAGGATCCTCACCTTTGACAATGAAATATTTTGAAATCTAAGGAGACATTAAATCACAACTCCACCACTACCATCTCTATGGGTTGTATTTAAGAAAGAAAATTCTTTCCAAATATTGAAGAGAGAATCCTCTAGGTGATCATTGCTTAATTTCACTTCTTGTTAGAATAACACATCTAGTTTCCATTTCAACAAAGTAACTTTAAATTTAAACATTTTTTGAGAGTGAGACAAACCTCTAAAATTTCAATATAATATCTTGAAACTCATGATGAACTAAAGGGGATATTTCTTAAAAACATTTAGAAGTGGAAACAAATTGTTTATTGCTCAAATGGTCATTTCAACTAGTCTCGATGAAGATCTTGATATTTTTCTAGCATTAGGTGGAGGAGAAAAATATTTGTTAGTGGATTTAAATATTCCTTATGAATTAGAGGGAGAAGGATCACATGATGAATGATGATGACTAGAAGAAGAAGAAGAGGGAGAGGGTTCCTTCCTCTTCCTAATAGTTCTCTATTTAGAAGCCCTGGAAGTAACATATTTATAAGAAGACTTTCCCAATGGAGTCGAAATAGAAGATGAATAAAATTAGAGGAACTATGGAATATACTGTTAACTTGATGGGTAAGTGATGAAGTGAATTTGGGATTATATGGAGGAGGGTTTGGTTTAAAGACAAATTTAGTGGTTGTAGAAGGAGGTTGGGAAAGAAAGAACTTTTTTTATTGATAGGACAATCACAAATCAAATGACCTTCTTATTGACAGTAGAAACATGCAGTTGGTTTGTTCATTCAAACTATTGGTTGCACCAACTTTAAACTAGGACCGGACAAATTAATATTCCCAGGAAAATAATTAGTCATATCGACCTCCACACACACCCTCGAGTGAACCCTTAAACTAGAAATTTTTCTTAAACTATGTTTGCACCAGATTAAGTTGTACCAAGTTGAACCATGATATCCTTAAGATAAGGTTTTAATTCCAAATTTAAATATGGAAATTCTAGCCACATGGGATAGTGAGAGAAAGAAGGCCCTTCTAGATGAAAATCAAAGTTCCAAGCTTGAAGATAACAAATTGGCCACAAATAATCCATGTACCATATTAAATAAATAGATTGAGCATGTTCAAAAAATTTATACATGCAAGAGACATATCTCTTTCCCATACCCCTTATTGTTTCAATTTACCATCCCCTCTTTTTCTAGTTCATTTTTTCGCATTTGTATTTAAATATAATTTAGTAGGAATTCCTCTTAAAAAAAAAAATCCTTTTGATTTTTTGCAATGAATCCACAATGTCATCAAGAAGCTAAAACATAAAGGATTTACCTTGCTCCTTAGTTGTATAACCTTGATTTCTAAATCTTCTTTTTCTTTGTTTGGAATAGAGGTATGCTCCTTAGTAGTCATTTTTCCATTCATTTCTTCTTCGGAATCATATACATCTTCCATGGATGCCATATATTTGTTGGATACAAGTTCTTGAACTTTTCTTGTTTGTTTGGATTCAAATTTGAACCTCAGCTACAAAAAAACCACTTCTTTAACCAACTCTCTAGTGTTTTAACTTGGTTAAAAATGATGGCAAATCATTGGAAACATTTGTTGAAAGGAAAGAAAGGATAAAACAAGGGTTTCAATGTCTTCTCCTAAGACTCACTTTCAAGAAATGCATTATCCTATCATATGAATTTAAGACGAGTAAAAAAAAGGGCTGAAGAAAACCCTCACTTCCCTCCATAAAAGAAAATCCCTCTACACAACCACTCAAAATATTTTTAGAAACCTAATTTTGTACTTGTTTTCTCCAGAGTGTTCATAGAAACCCTAGTTTTTCTATTTTCTTGTTGTTTCTTCTCTCATGTAGATGTCCCTATCTACACCTATCAAGGAAAGAGAAAGCCACTAGTAAGGAAGAAGAAAATCAAAAGTGTTGAAGAAATTTCCCAAGAGAAATAAAGGGAATATCTTGGAAGGAATTCCTTAAATCAAGGAGAAAATAATTGTAGTTTGAAAGATGCCTCAACCAAAGTAGATTACAAATTGAAGGACTTCATTAGGCATGATATTTTTTTAAAGGCCACAAGAAGAAGTCATAGTTTGAGGTGATAAAGGGGCCAGTTAAAATATGTCTTTAAGTGTACCTTTTGAAAAGGCAACAACATTTGATAAAGGAGTTGTTTCATGAAAGAACTTTAAAAAGTGTAATTCAAAATTAGTAGAAAAGGTAAAGGAGTTAGGAAATGATACATATAATTATTTATGTGAAAATGATATTCTTAAAAAAGAATTAGATAAATTTGAAACAAAAATGAATAACTAGAAGGAAAGTTTCAAATTTATTTGATAAGGTTGAGAAAAAATAAAGATTCAAGAAAAAGAAATAAAGAGGTTGGAAATGAAAAGTAGTTCGTAAAATGATGAAATATCAAAGTTGAAAGAACATAATAGTCATTTAGATCAATCCTTTATAGTATGCATATAGAACAATGAACTTCTAAGATCAAAAACTTCACTTTGTGATATTTCATTTTATACAAATGATTTGTGTTGTTTATTTAATTAATCATTTGTTAGATGTGATATATATAAAGTTTCCACAAATAAAGAGTGTAAGATTGAAGATAATAATGTGTTTAAATATGTAATTATTGTTTTTTGTGATGATAAGATTAAAAGATGCTTTGAAAAGAATGTTGGTTTTGAGATCTTGAAAAAAATAGGATATAAAGGAAAAGGTTTGGGAAAGTATGGGCAAGGAATTAGAGAGCCTGTAGACTAACCAAGAGTGAGGCTAAATAATGAAGACCATGGATATGTTAGAGGAAAAGAAATTACAAATGATATTACAAATTCAAACAAATTAGCTCAAGGAATACAATGTTTATATTGTTCTTATTGAAACAAAGGACATAAAAAAGGAAATGTGTTGGGATCTTCATCCTCGTAGCATTTGTGGTTTGAAGAATTATTCTAAAAATATGTGCTCCAGAATAGAGAACGAAATAAAAAATCTATGACAAATTGTATGCAAATGAATTATGGATGGATTGATTAATCTAGTTGGAAAAAGATTACAAATATTTTTAAAATTTTGTATGAGTATATATATTCACATGTAAAAAATGATAGCAACTAAGAAAAATTTAAATGTTTCAATAGGGTGACATATGATTTAACTCAAAGGAAACCATTTTCTTGAAAGACATGATGGGGTAATCCCACAATAGTGGGTTACAATTAGTTTGAGGAAGGGAAAATGCATTTTGGGTGGGAAAAAACTTTAGGGGGGTTCACTAGAAGGGGTTTCTTTTTTAGTGTTATTTAAAGGGGGGTTCACTAGAACCCCCCATTTTTGCCCTTCTCCCCCTCCATGTGCAATTTTTTGCACAATTTTGGGTTTTGAGGCTCAGGTTGAGGATGAAATGGAATCAACTTGATAAACCCTTTTAGATGGTTATAGTCATCGAAACAAGCTCTCCATCAAGTACAATTTTAATATATTTTAGTTTTATTATTATTTTTAGTTTAATTAAACATAGGTTTTTCACTAAAAATCAAGCTCTTTGTTCTACACGTGGAAAAATAGTATATTATAATAAAAAAATCTAAATAATATCTATTCCCTTGATATTGATGCCCTTGATCTAACAAAAAAAAATTGAATTTTGATACATACAAAAAAAGTTGTGTTTGCAAGTAAAACTATCTAAATTGTAATTGGTTTGACTTCAAAACTTAATTAAGAAAAAAAAAATCAATAAAACACTATGAAACCAAATGCATGCCCTAGATATTGTAGTTACAAATCTAAATTTGAAAAATTAAAATTTTATCCTTCATAGAAAAAAAATTGTGTTAGAAAGTACACATCACTCTTTGAAAATGGTGTTTACTATTAAAAACTAGTTATTGAAGTAGATGGAAAAAGAAATGCAATTTGATTCCAAAATTTATATATATAGAATCTACAAACAAAATGTCACAAATCACTAGTGTGCATCATCTTCAAATTCCTCACTATTTAGTAGCTATAGGTGTCTAAAAGTGAAGATTTAGTTCAAAATGTTAATTTCAATGTCAAGTTTGGCCAAAAAGCGTAACCCACTATTGTGGGATCACCCCATGTAAATTGGAAGACTAGTAGTAAGTTTGTACGAAGTGTAATTCTAGATAAATATTTTGTAGATCTAAATATTAGTTGGAAAAGGAAAATTAGCAAAGAAGAATTTTCAAGATATCTAACATCATTTCATAAAAAATCTTGTGGCAAAAGAAAATGTTGAACTATAGTTTTGTAAGCCTAATGGTCAACTTGAAAATGTGTTTACCAAAGTTATATCAAAAGAAAATTTTATAAGGATAAGGCACTTATTAGGATTTAATACACTAAGCTTTAAGCGGGAGAATGATAGTGTTAATGCTTAGTAGGATGGATTGCTGACTATGCAAACCGTTGATTTTTTCACCGCCTACAACCTAATCTCATTACTATCTTATCCTTATTTCCACTAGTTTTCTTCACAACCAACATCCATTACTTCTTTGCACCACCTTGTTTATTGACTAAGGGATTAATTTCATTATATTGTCACTACTACTAAGTTGTTGCGTATAAATAAATCTCTATGCATTTCTTCAAAAGACTCCATCATTTCAAATCTTAGATATCAAGAGAACTCTATAGAATTCTATATTTGTATTTGTAGTTTGATCAATAAATATCATTTTGCAACACCAAATTTGAGATTTGCTTTAGTTCTTTGATTGATTCAAAAATTTGAATATTGCTCTCTATTTTATTTTTTTCTTGCATAGTATTATTATCTCCTTAAAAACCAACAAATAAATTATAATATAGTAGTGCATCTTTTTGAAATTTCATACACCTATTAGATGATATATGATATTGAATTCCCCTAAATAGAACAACAAAACTATAAAACAAAGTACCATAAAATGAAATAAAGAATATTAAAAAAGTCAAAAGAAAAATAATAATGTATTATATTATTTTAATATATGTTAGTAACATATTTTTTTATAATACACTATTCTAATTTACATTACATACAATCTAATTTATAATAACGATGTATTTTGTTAATGATCACTCACATATTTATAATTTTTTAGTTTATAATATTTAAAAATATGTTATATATATATATATAAGGGAGGTATAGCCTATTTTTATGTGCAAGTATAGAATATTTAATTGCATTCTATTTATTGTTTTTTGTGCGTTCTTAAGAAAGCATTTCTTTAACAAACTACCAAAAAAATGGAAATCTAGTCATAGGCACTTGCTAACGGAATTGTCTATGTAGGCAACAGATTGTACCATTGACTGTATTTATTAATTAATTGAAAATAAAAAGTGAACACACTTTTTATTCTCAATTAATTAATAAATACAGTCAAATGTGCAATTTGTTGCCTATATAGACATTGCCCTTGCTAACTACCCCTCTATGCAACAACATGACAAGCTAATGACATAAACTTATTAGAAAGAGGAAATTGCAACAAAGTGTAATTTAGTGTTTATTGAAATTGCTAAAGTTCACACTTGTGAGTAGAAATTAATATGTAGATTTAATAAAGTGGAAATTTTGGAGGGACATTTAAATCTCAAAATAGAGGTGAAATTTAGAACTATACCTTGGACAAGAGTGAAATTGGATAAGCGTGGAGAAGCAAACCATAAACCAGGTCATAACAATGGCTAGATGAAACAATGTTGTATCTTTAATTTATATTGTGGTCGTATAATATGTTGACTTGCATATTCAATACACAAAGGAATTGTTCAAGAGTATGAAGATTATTATGTTAACAATGAGTTTAACTTGAGGTTTGATTTGGTTGAATTAGTTATCTTCCTCATAAAGGTCAATAATGTTTTTTTTTATTAATGGGAATTGGTCTTAAATGTGATGGTTGTATAATTTAATTTAATTTTATATTGGGAATACGTTCATTTTATATTTTTGAAAGGGCTTCTAATTTAGAATGGACTTGTATATTTTTTGAACAATTCCTTACTTGACCATCACTCAATTGTATGCACAATTGTTTTTTATATATGAAATTTGTGAATATGGCATGGTAGAACATCGTTGTCAAATTGTAACGCCCCGTCGTGTGAACCCCAAAGGACAAATAAACAATAATTACAGCATAATTTTTTATTTTTTTTAAAAGTAAACATAACATACATGTAATACACATTAAATCATAACATGAATTTCATTTAAGAAGATTCATTAGCACATACATCCCTTGGGGTACACGAAGAGTCATTACGAGACTAAGATCCACACAACGACAATAAAGAATAAAACCAAAGATATAATTCATAACAAAGTAAACATTAACAAATGTATACATGATAATCATTGATAAGCAACCCTCTGAGTAAGTACAACATATACATAATTAACTTAACACATTGAATGTCAACTGCAAATAGCCACATAAGGTTTAATGTTACATTACAATACAATATTCAAGAAGTACAATGATACAAAAGTGTTTCCAATATGCACCGAAACCATACAACAAGAATCATGATATAATGAATAGATGAAAACTGGCTCCATGACGGATACAACTCTGGAGTCGCTGCAACCACACCAATCCACACCTCTCGATCCTCGACTGGGGACCCAATGGGGTGCTTAGCACGTTCCACCCGACCATGTGAGTCTGAAGACCCACCCCCCGTGCTAGGAGCTAACAAGAAAGAGACCGCAACCAAGAACATCTAAATAGGGAACCACAAGACTCAACGCCATACAAAAGTATCATAAAACTAAATACATAATCAACAACATCCAAGAGTCATTAAAATAACTTAAAATCATAAATATCATCACATAAATCCAAGCAATGACCAGTAACAAGTAACCAAAGGATGATCATGAAACACTTCCAAATCAACTGAATTAATAAACATAATACAATTCCAAATTTCAATCAAATAATACAATAACATCATATCACAGTATCATAAGATACAAGATTGTAAACCAAATATAAATGAGATCATACAAGACCGCAAAACATACTAAAGATGTATTAAAACAATAATCATAAATCAATTTAAATCAATTCAAACAACAATCTAAACCAACTCCCATAACCTACTTCCAGAGGAACACAATAAAGTAAAACACATGGGCAACTAGGGGAGAGTGTCATCGCATAGCCTACATGGGTTATCCTGGCCCTTCCTCCAAACTGAGGCACCAGCCCCCATCTATGGATCTCCTGGCCCTTCCTCCTACTTGAGGCGCCGGCACCATAGGGTAGCTCATGCGGAGCCGTAGACCTCTCGTGAGGACGAGGTCACGACCTTGCCAACCACGGCCTTCTCAGCCTTCCATTAGTCTGCGGAAGCACTAATGAAGACGAGGTATCCATATTTTAAATCTTGTAATGATATTACTACCCAACCCTCCTAAATTAATTATTAGGTTATCACTTGTTTACTAACTCACTCGTGGGTTATCCTGAGCCCTTCCCCTTAAACGGGGCGTCGGCCCCCACGAGGAGCCACTCTCCCTAGAGACCCAACAATATCAAACCAAAACCAAGAAACCAAGGGTTGTACAATATAACAAGAATATTAGATCACAACTGAGAAACCTGCGAGGCATTACCCATCTCGTTATAAGTACATAATCAAAGTCTCAACAATTCCCGTACAACCCTTTTCAAAATCATGAAACCAAAATACTTGCCACATCAAGGCACATAAAGAGAGAGAACATCAACTATCAATCAACTCAAGCCTCTGGAAGCCAAAAGAATGAAAACCCACAACCGAGGGTAAAGTGAAGCAACAAGAGTTTTTCTCCAATGATTCCAACACAAGGATAAAATTTCATCAAATATGCGAGTAAATCAGAAAAGCCATAAAAAGGGAAAGGTTCATCAAGACCCATCCGCAAATCAACAATGGTGTTACCTCAAAAAGGAAAACGCACAAGAAAATCAACCATTAAACAAAAACACTTAATAAAACCAAAAGCCACCAACTAGGTATTCCACAGAAGACCTCCATTTTCTCCTCACAAGAACCCCCTTATAGTGGCACACAAATCACCTTCATAAAGTCAACAACATAGCAATGACAACAATAATTGCAAGGCCACCAGAACTATTTTCAATTCAAATATAATGAGTGAATACATTAAGAAAAAGGTCAACAATTCCATCCAAACCACATAACAACTTTGATACAAAATAAATCAGAAATCCAAGAAGATCAACTCATCAACAAAATACAAGTTCCCAATTACATTGCAACACAAATTAAATGACAAAGGATTCCTTGAATCAAAACTAACCTCAAAAAGCATTCACACCAACATGGAACCATCCAAAAACAATCCTTCAAAAAGCATTCAACCAGGCATCCAAGGCACCAAATTTAAGAACACCTTAAATACTCAACCACTCACAACTCCACAAAAACACTTAAATAAACAACCAAAAATTCAATCGCGAACAATATTTATTAACCAATCAAATAACGACCAGAACTAAATAACTTTACAACTTACCCATCTGAATTACTCAATTAACTAAAACAATTCATGATAACCATCACAAGTATTCTAAAAGATTTATCCAAAAAGAGAACTTACAAATCAACCATTAAATGAATATAAAGAAAGTCAATTTTCAAAAGATTAAAATCATATTTCACCAATAAACTAACCAATTCGAGAATATCCTAATCAATCTCTAATCATGCCCATACATTTAAATTTCCCCTTTCATCATACTAACTTAACATTCACCTCCAATACTTAAATTAGTTGCGAAAACCACTTAAGACCAATTGTCCATACTTTAAAATGACAATAATAACAATATTCTAAATACTTAAACTACATATTAGAACTTACCACCTTAAAATCTTAAATCTATCTAAATAAATTTACACACATAAATACCTTTTAAAACCACTACTTATTTATATATTTTAATTCTTTTTGAGGAGGGAAAGTAGAAAGAGAATAGATCTTTTCTAGGAATCCAACAAGTCTACCAGATTATAACTTCACAAAATAAGAATAAAAAGATAACTTATATTAAATTCTATTTCCACCATATACATATTTAAAAATAAGAATTAAACAATCAATGCTGATATATATATATATATATATATATATATATCACAAATTGCCCTTCTACTATATTAATCTATCAAATTTCACAATTTATCAAATTAATAGGAATTCCTTTCTATTTCCATATCTTCACTATAATAAAATTTTATTTTGATCATACCAGAAAAATAACCAATCTGATTACAGACAGAAATAATTGATACAATTAACAGTTGAATTAATGAAATCTAATTAAATGAATTAATATAAATATAAATATATATATATATATATTTATATATATATATATATACATATACATATATATATATTCACAATAGTTTACACGCGCATTAAAAAGAATTATATAAATTTTTCGTTGGAAACAACATTTAACATATAACTTTTAAATGGGAATTAAATCCCGCACGGACGGAATGCCGACCGCAGAAAGTCTGCGGACTGTCGCAGCAGTCCGTAGGACTGCCGTGGACAGTCTACGGACTGTCACAGCAATCCGACAGACTGCCGTGGTAGCCCGTAGGCTGCCGCTTCAATACTGCGGCTGGCCGGGTGGTGGGTACGGCCGCGGCCGAACCATCACCCGTCAGCAATTTTTAAATAAATTCAAATAATTTAAAACAATGAAATTTGAACTTTAAATTTTATATTTTTATTTTTTATTTTTATTTTTATTCGATATCTACAATTATATATAAATATGTGTATACATATATATACATATGTATGTCTGATATATGTATATATATATACATCTATATATATATATTATATACAAAAATAATTTGAATACAGAGAAATATCACAAGTTACTGTTTCAACATAAATTTATTTATAGAATAAATTTTTTGTAAAATTTATCTACAAGTGAGGATTTACACAACCCCAAATTCCCAGTGAGAGATTATTCTTAAGTTGAGTTATTATATTTTCCCGACCAAGTTACAGTATTGGTTATTTCCAGAATTTCAAACATAGTTTCATTTTAATAATCAACAGTAAAAACCTAACAAATAATTTCATTTAAATAAACAACAGTCCCAAGCTCCCAAAAATTATAATCTAATAATTGACAGTCCAGAACCCAACCAAATTCCATTTTAACAAACAGCAATCCCGAATCCTCAAATGAAAATTTCATGCACAGCGAAACAAATCCAATCAATTGCTATTTTATTTAATGCTACAGCAAATAAATAAGAAAGGAACCTGGCATCCTGTGTTTGAAGAAGATCTGTAGAAGCTCTATCCCTTTTGCCGATCCAATCCTCCGTCAATGAATGTTTCCCGCAGCAGCTCCAAGATCCTTCCTCAAACTTAAATCTTAATCCTCAAATGAATTCTCAGAAGAATAAAAAAAAATGCAATACTATACAGAAAGATGACTGCCAAATTCTCCAAAATCTGTTGGAAAGAGAATCCCCCCCCCTTCCAAAACAAAAATCCTCTAAATAAAATCTCACACAAGAAGCCTCTTCTGTTTCCTCTTCCAGAGAATACCAACAGTCACATTTCAAGAAATAAATCAAATAATATTTAATCCTTAATTCTTTTTGTTGCCTTTTCATGTATTTATATTTCATTTTCTTTTATCATGCATTTTGATTAAACTAAATAAATTTAAATCCACAAAAATGAACTTTTTATTTGAATGTATATTCATTATCTCCACAATACACTATTAATTAATTACTTCCACATTAGAATAATTAAAATCAATCATTTACAAGATTCTAAATAAGTATCCATTAAATTTCTTATTATAATAATTATCTTTTCAAGATTATTTGTTCATAACAATTTAAATCAATTTATCTAATAATATCACTTTTACTTTTAACGAATTAATTTAATTTGATCATTTGTTCTAAATCACCTGATTTAATTTAATTGATTATTATTTTAATTTCTAATCATATTTTAAATAACTTTACAAATTTTAATTAATTATTTAAACATGATTACTAACATATTATATTTTCCACACAATCAAATAATACAGTAATTAATGAAGCACACACAGAAACTCACACACAAGACCAAAACAACCGACACGGAGGGGTATTACACAAACCCTATCATTTTTTGGCCCAATCAAATCAAGTAGGACATTTTGGATACATGTTAGATATCTTCTAATCTTCTCTTGTGAATCCATTTGAGTTTAATTATTAAAAAAATTATTTATGTTAGGTGGATGGGTGAAAGGGGGGAAAATAAGCCAACATTGATAAATGATTGAATTTTATGCTTCTTATGTATTAAATAATAGGACAATCAAATAACATTAAAAATAAATATTATTACAATTAATAATTAAATGTAATATTTAGTTTGAGTTTGGATGGAAGAATATTCATATAAATATGGGCCTTGAAATAAAATGGAAGAATATTTATTTTATAGTCATTATAAATTAATTCTCTTAAATCATAAAGTTGCAAGATAATCATTTTTCAAATATTATTGCATTTATCAAATCTCATAAACATTAAGTTCAATAAATTCTATTTTTCAAATATTTTAATTAACTTAACATTATTAAATGCAAGTGAGGAAATTGAGATGTGACAATAGGTGGGTTGATGTGGTTTGATATGAGGAACAATATATCCTGTGAAGACCAAAGATAGATGGGATAGATCCTAGGATTCCTATGACAAGGGATAGTCAAGATAATTGGAATTTTAGGAGGCTAACAAATTTTGTTGTAGGTACCATCTTGGTGACACACAAACACAAGGATGAGAACCTAATGACCAAAATATACAAGGTAGATGCACCTTGAGTTTTGAAGGTACTTATTTTAGGGTTGAGTGTATAAGATTTACAGCCTAGGGTTAAGTGTAGGGTTTAGGGTTGAGGGTATATGATATAAGGTATAGGGTTGAGGGTATAGCACTTAGGATTGAATGTATGGGGGATTAAGGGTTCAACCTCTAGGCTTTAGGGCCTAGGGTTGAGGGATATGGTTTAGGATTGAGGGTATATGACATAGGGTTTAGGATTGAGTGTATATGGTTGAGGTTTTATCATATAGGCCTTAAAGCCCAAGGTTGAAGGATAGGGTTTAGAGTCAAGAGTGTATATGGTATAGGGTTGAGGGTTTAGCCTATAGGCTTTAGGGCCTAGGGTTGAGAGATAAGACTTAAGGTACATATGGTATAAGGTTTAGGATTGAGGGTATAATGTTTAGGGTTGATTATATGGTTAAGGGTTTAACCTATTGGCCAAAACTAAGAAAAACATGTACACCTTTTGTTAAGTTAAAAGCATGTACGTATATTATACTAGTAAATAACTCAAAAACTAAATAAAACAGGTATGTGTTTTGTTAAGTTAAAAGCACGTACATGTTTTGTAAAGGGAATACATCGTGAAAACTCAAAACTAGATAAAACACGTTCATGTTTGTTAAGTTAAAAATACATACACATTTTTTGAAGTTAAAATCACCGACCTATGTGAGGAGAGAAACACTCGAGTAGAGAGAAATGTTGTTGATAGCTGACAATAGATATCTGATGTGACCTTAGCCTAGCCGAATCTATACAACATGATCGGGTTAATGTCTTCAAGAATCCAACATAGATAATGGGCACGGTGATCAAGTTTCCATTAAACACTCAAATGTAACTAGACGTGTTGATCACGTTTCGAGTCTTACATTCATTGATTGCACTAGACTACCTTGTACTTTTCAAATGTAACAGTTCAAATTTGTATTTACAAAATTTTGACTACCTTGAGCTTTTCAAACATGGAAGCTCTATAATATTGTACTATTATGCACTCGGAGATCTGTAATATGCCTACATTAAGTCCTCTTCGATATTTGATTAAATCTTGCATATAGCTACAGCCAACAGTTCGAATTATTTGTTGTGGCCAAGATGAAAGACATTACAGATGCCTCTCTATTTATTGTCGAGCCTGTGAAGTGTGAGATCATAGATGGAGATCTTCTGATTACTTTGTATGTATACCATGGCAAGCCCTATTGTATTTGGTGTTGAATGTGTCTGCGCTCGTCAAGTGGTTGTAGAAGAAGATAAGCAAGATGAGCAAGAAGAGGAGGATGCATTGCGAGAGGAGACAATAGATGATTAGATCATAAGGCTCTTCTAGATCGGAGAGGAGGGTACTTGAGAGGCGATTATGAAAATTGTTGACAGTTCCTGCTAGGTGGATGGGCATGCTCACAACAACACTATTATGCTTTGGTTCATTGAAAATGTGATCCAAGTGACAAGGAGCTTAACTGTGGGGTCCTCCTATGTCCATCACCTGGTCACTCATGACATTACTAATATGGTCAAATATGAGATGGATTTGATCCCTGTGTTGTCGGCCAATGGATCTATTACAGGCATCTTTGATGCTACCATTGTGAATAGGAAAGGTGTGGCTACTAAGGCCTTGTAGCTATACAGGGAAGGGATTGAGAAGAGAAACCTCTCCAATTTTGGAGATTTCATCAGCAACAACGAGGATCTCTTTAGTGCCTCTCAGCTTGAGTAGGACTTTATATTTGGGGAGGGAATGATGTTCATAATGCATTAGACTATGTAACTCTTTTTTGTCGATTAATATAATGAGCTAGATTCTAAAAAAAATCATTAAAATGCATGTGTGTTTCATTTTTACAAAAATGCGTGTGCGTTTCCTTTTTACAAAAACGTGTGCGTGTTTCCTTTTTACAAAAACGTGTGTTTTGTTTTTACAATTTAACGCGTGCATGTTTTTCTTTAACCAAAAATGTGTGCGTGTTTCACTTTTACCAAAAACGCATGCGTGTTTCGCTTTTACAAAAACGTGTGCATGTTTCGTTTTTACAAAAAACGCGTGCATGTTTCGTTTCTACAAAAATGAGTGTGTGTTTTATTTCTACAAAAATGTGTGTATGTTTATAAAAATGAATGCTTTTTTTTTCAAATAATGTGCTCATGTTATGTCTTGGATTTTTCAAGCCATAACATGATCACGTTATTTGGATTTTTTCAAAACATGAACACGTTTTGATCGTTTTTGGGCATTTGGCCACTTTTTTGTACCCCATCTTGGTGCACATGCCCTAAGTTGTAAATAATTTTTTTATAGGAAATACTTGAGGATGGTCAGTCTTTTTACCTTCATATGAGTGATGTTTACTTGTTTTGGAGGAGATGTATGTTGCACGTATAAATTATTTTGTAGGAACCATTTGTGGATTGCCAATCCTTTAAACTTGTTTCAGGGTCTATTGTGGATATCGTTCTCCCTCTTGGTGCTTATCAAACCCCTTACCCTCATACATGTATGTAGGAGTATATAAAGATATAAATTAGTGCAAGTTTGGTTACATGTGTTCTTGTGAGCAAGGAGAAAACCCCATTAAGTCTAGTACATCACCACCTTTTCCTTTCTATATTTTTTCTTCTCCCCTTTTTCGTTGTGAATAATTAGAGTAAGAGTAGGCTTATTTTTAATCTGTGTTGAGTTGGATCAACACCTATACTAAATAAAGGAACCATCTCAAGTTAGTGAGGTCCCACACTTGAGAGATCATGTTAGAGTAATAATTTATTAGCTAATAATTATTAATATTTAATAGATTATTAGGAAAATTTCACTTTATGCACTTAAGCTAAACTTAGGGTTGCTTTTTTCTTTTATTAATTTGAGTTATTATTAGATCATCTTGTCTCATCACATGTCATGATGACACTTGGCATGATCTAATCCCTTTCTCATTTATGGTTTTCTCTTATAAGCACTCTCCTTCATTGTAACTCTTAAGCAATCTTTTCAATTCTTTAAGTTCTTTATTTTTGAAGAAATAATAAATTATTGTTTGTAACTCTTGTGCATGGAAGGTGTTCTCATTTATTGTTTGATCTTGATTTGTGTGTGTTTTTCACAAATCTAACATGGTATCAAACTATGGATTTAGCAAAACCCTTCTCGAACTTTGAGGGTTTCTTCAACTAGGGTTACAAGGAATCAAATTTGGAATCTTTTTTTTTAATAGGTTTTGGGCTTGGACATTTTTTCGTGCAAGTTGGAGCAAAACAGAGCTCACCATTGCGTTCAGGAGGTCAAACAGATGAATTTTGACTATAAATTTTCTAATTTCACCGTTGGAAGCTTCTCGAGCAATTTTTTTTGTACAAGGGCATGTACAACCCCTATACAACTAGTCCATACAGATTTTTAAAAAAAATTAAAAATATATAGAGTGCTTTTAAGCACTAGATGCTATTCATAGTGCTAGCCACAATGAGTAGCTCAACCAATGGTTGTTGGCCGCTAGCGGCTGCAGTGTTGCTAACACCAATGAGGCCACCCATCCACCACTTAGCCGAAGGCGAGGGCCTTAAATATATTTTTATAAATATATGCCCTAGGGTCATATGGGTGACTAGCACCTAGCCCTTGGGAGCTAAAAAAAATTTCCTTTCATGGCAACTGCAGCAAATTTGGGAAAATTACAATAACGTTTTGCAAGCAGGTTTCAAAATCAGAAAACAAGATATCATCAAAAATATGGTTCCAAGAATTATCCAATGGTGTTGTTTTTTTTCATATTTTTTTGTTGGCGCATTCTATAGCTTGTCAAAGTTATAAGTGTTTTTTCAATTCCAAGCTCATAACATTTGACCAATTTCTCTATTTTTCGTGATTCTAGCGGTGTTGGAAAGGTTTTTCAGAGCTCTTCAGAGCAATCCATGCACCTTTTCTAGATTTTCTCCAGGTATATTTTATTCATTTTTTTGTGTTTTCACATTCTGGGGAATTATTTGGATGTTTTAGCTCTTGGAAAATTTATGTTTGCATGGGATGACTTGTTTTTCGTTGTTCTACATGTATTTCGAACATTTTTTCCTATTTGAGCATTGTCTACATGTTTTGTAAGAACTTTCTTTTTTGTAGACGCACTAAGATAAAGTGTCATTCTAGTGTTTTTTTTGGGGATTTCGCACATCCTATTGTGCCTTTTGTACTTCCACTATGTTATAAAGTACCATGTGTTGAACAACCAGAATACTGAGAGGGGGGGCACGAATCAATATTCTACTAAACCATTTAACTGCTAACCATTCAATAATTAAAACATATCTAGCTACAACAATAAACAAAAACATGAAAGGAATCATAACAAAGTGATCCCACAATAGTGGTTTACACTTTTTGGGACATCCTATTTTTTGTTGAAATCGCATATTTTTAGAAAACAAAATGATTTAAGCCTTCAAAAGTTCCATTTAAAGGATTCTAATTGAAGAGGGTTTGATCAAACCACCTTAAATCAAACCCCCTTGGATAGAACCCCGCTAGTTTTAAACCATACCTATAACATAGTCTTCTTTACACCTATCAAAATGCTGATAAAAAACCACTGTTGATTTACCTTTTGGGTGATCAAATGAATTAATTTAAAATTTATTATTTGTAAGCATGTAGTCCTTATTATAAGCTTCCCAAAAAGTATAATTTTAAATATATTTAATTTGATTATTATTTTATTTCTTGTGAATGTAGGTTTTTCACCAAAAATCAAGCTCTTTGTTTTGCACATGTGGAAAAATAGTCGATTATCAAAAAAAATCTAAAAAATATGTTCTAGCTAGGTATTCACTTCCTTGATCTAGTAAAAAAAGAAAATTTGAATTTTGATATATACAAAAAAAGTTTTGTTTGTAATAGTCTATCTATGTCTAAATTGTAATTGGTTTGAATTAAAAACTTGATTAAGAAAAAAATATTCAATAAAACACTATGAAACCAATTGAACATGTTAGATATCGTAGTTACAAAGCTAAATTCAAAAAAAATAGAATTTTATCTTTCATAGAAAAAAGGTTATGTTATTTACGGTGAGCATCACTCTTTAAAAATGGTGTTTATTGCTAAAAACTAGTTTTCGAAGGAGATGGAAAAAGAAATTCAATCTAATTCAAAAAAAAATTAAAATTATATATTTAGAATCTACAGACAAAATGTCACAAATCACTAGTTTGCATCATCTTCAAATTCCTCATGGTTTAGCAACTATAGGTACCCAAAAGTGAAGATTTAGTTAAAAAAATTAGTTCAATGTCTAATTCGGCCAAAAATTGTAAACCAATATTGTGGGATCACCCAACATCACATAGCACATGAACACCAAGACTTTTCATTGAAAACCCAAAATAGGAAAAACCACAGTGAGGATTAGCTCACAATATATTATAATTGATCATAAGATATTACAAGGCACACTACCAAGACGTGATGTCCTTGAAAGGCTCACAACCAGAAATGATTACAAAAGAGTATAGCTCACTGCCAAAAAGATGAACTGATAAAATATACCTTCTGTGTGTAGAGTTCAGTTCCAATTAAGCTCTGGAAAACAAAGTCCTGCACTGGTTTGCAGGTACACAACAACTTCCAACAACTTCCAACAATATCACACTGTCGCATATCATGTTTAGATCTTCTTTCTATATCTCTCACACATCATCATCATATACAAAAAATGTTTCATACACATATATATACCAACTTACACCAACATACATCAATTAGGTTAGCCTAATTAGATGTAAACATACTTGATTCAAAATAGCTTGTCGGCTCAAAACAAAAACTTCTTTGGTGCTCAAAACAAAACATGTAAGACATAAATTAGGTTAGTCTGGACCTAATAAAGAACTCTTTAATCACCCACGAAGCGAACACCACTTAACCATGTTGACCAGAAGAATATACAATGTCGATCTTCTATCATTTAAATCTCTTAGCCTATTCAACCAAAATTGTTGAAAACTTGTCCATAGCTGCAATTAATATTCCTGACCAACATATTAAAACCACATAGATAGATCTTCTAATACAAACAATTCTGGACCAAATTACTGGATCAGAGTAACAGAACCATAGCTTACCGGATGAAAAAAATTGTCATAAACCAATGTTGGCATCAATGACAATACACTAGAGGGCTTCTTTTTCATTCTTCCAACACCATGGAAGGGTTGTGTAGTGCCTTTGTTTTTCCATCACACCTTTGTCAAGTGGGTGTTCCTTCCACGACAACATTAAATCCTAGTGATTCATGTCACATATGTGTGTGCCTTGTTTGCACACCCTTTTCCAATTGTCGGTACTTTCATGTGCACATTCAGATGTTCTTTGTTCTCCTTCATGCACTTCTTGGTGACACAGTTTCAATGGACCTGTCATGGCTCTCTCTTGTCAGCATTATGGGGGGTTTCTACTATTGGTACTAGAATGCTTCCTTAGTTTCATTTTGGAGTGAGCTACGTATTTAGCATTTGTTCATATGTACTAGGTAGATGCAGTGGTTGATTACCCGTGCATTTTGGTGAGATGGAGCACTTACCATATAAACACTCTTGCATTCTTATTTTTGGAGGCAACCTTCTATTTTCACTCGATTATTGTTCTCCAGACTATTGGTAATTGTATTTTCAAATTGCTTCTTGCATGGTTAAGTAGTATTGTTGGGGTCACTCATACAGATTCATGTGCCATCTGTATCTTCAACTACCATATGTTTTCCTTTGTTTGCCATCTAACTCAAGTAGTGTCGTTGGAGGAACTCATGCAAATTCTCGTCTTCTTGATCCTGATCATCATCTATTTCAAGGAGGTTCTTCATTTTAGCACTATAGCAGTCATCATTTGATGATTGTCTACAGCTTCTTCATGATTCAAAAATGATTTTCATGTTCCTATTCTTTTTGGGACATTGTTTTGGAGGCTTCTTAGTCCTTCATTCACCTTTCTCTATTTTGGAGAGGATTTTTTCCCATGAGCTTTTCTCCTTTTCTCTAGTTGTGAGAGATTAGATTGTTTGTACATAGGTACCTCATTAGGGCTTGTTTGTCGGGACCTATTCATGATTTTTTTGCTCTTTATGCATTGACTTTTTAGGGTTTTCAGCTACTCCCTAATCTTTCACTTAAGGGGGGTGTTAGAGTAATCATTTATTAGCTAATAATTAACTAATCTTTAATTGATTATTATGCTACTTTCACTTTATGCACTTAAGCTAAATTTAGGAATGTTTTTTTCTTTTATTAGTTTGAACTATTTTTAGATCATTTTATCTCATCACATGTGATGATGAAACTTGTCATTATCTAATCCCTTTCTCATTTAGGGTTTGCTCCTATAAGAAATCTCCTTCATTTTAACTCTTAAGCAAGCTTTTCAATTATGTAAGTTCTTTCTTTTTGAGAAAATAACAAATCATTATTTGCAACTCTCATGAGTGGAAGGTGTTCTCTTTTTCCATTTTATCTTGCTTTATGTGTGTATTTCACAAATCTAACAAATCATTCCCATTGTTGTTTTGAGATGTTGAACTATGTTCAATAAGGGTACAATTTTAAGTGACAATAAGAAGGATTAAGATTGGGATATGGTGATTAAGATGAAGGATTAAAGGATGATGATTAAGTATTATTGATTAGAGGATGGATTTGATTAGGATTTGATGATTAGGATGATGGTAGAGAAGGATTAAGATTATGGGATGATGCTTAGGAGGATAAAGATTAGATATTGGATGATGATTAAAGGGATTATGATTAGGATGAATGGATAATGACTTATATTAGGATGGGGGAGATTGAAAACCTTTTGTTAAGGATTGGATTTTAGGATTTTGGTTTGAACTTAGGTTGAGGATGGACTTTTGATAATTGGAAGAAGGTTTAATGGGTAATTTAGAAATGATTTATTTGGATTTAGGTAGAGAGTGCAAGAGTTTTGACAAGAAAACATACCAATCATGATCACAACCTAGATTTATTCAAGTGGGTGTATCAATTTTTGTGGCCCCACCAATATAATATCTACTAAGTTAAGGATAGCTAGGTAATGCAAATATCATGTCATCATTTTCAAATCGTTTACCATGGATGCCAAGTATTTTCCCATAGTAAGCTTCATCTTGACAACTCAAAAGTATGATGTGAGTAACTTCCCTAGGCTAACCACTTACCAAGGTAGCACATAAACAGATAATCACTGGTATTAATTTAGGATGAACAATGTTGCTACAATTTTCCTCAATAAATTACAAGGATACATGAGGCCTAACTCTATGAAATAGAATAATATGTCTATTGGATTGGTTCAAGAGGGTAACTCACTCTCCTCCATCACTTTGCAAGGTATAAAGTTCTTGTGATCTTAATCATAATGACATGTTTCCCAATGGGATAGTCTTCTTATTCTCTTTTAATTTTGTATACCCCCTAGTACACATGGATTTTGGCTATCCCCCAAGGTGATATTTATCTTTAGGTAGACGCTTAGAGCAAAGGAAGACTAAGTGTTTTTGGATCACCCAAGATCGCCTTAGGAACGATGGGAGAGCATACACACTTAGGTTCCTTGGGATGAAAATTAAAAAAGAATGAGTGCAAACAAAGGTGTTTTTTCTCTTGAAGCTTTCCTTGTTGCATGAGTAGAGAATACACAACATCTACTAAAAGACATGACAAACAATAATTCATTAACCTTATAATATTAAGTGCAACTAAGACTAATCAAAATAATAACAACCTCCAATAAGTGAACTTACAACACAAAAGTGTCAATAGTTTCACAAGAAGGTCTTGGACTAATGATGATTCTACATAAATCAAGGTTAGGATTTCAAAAGAAAATTAGTCAAACATTCAAACCCCAAAGAAATGATAAGACAAGGTTTATTTTTTGTATTTGTCAAGTTTGTCTATACATGCACCACTTTAAGTGGAAGAGGTGACTTTCTATGACACAAGAACCACTTTATCCTGTATATTCAACTTGCTTTGACACATGTGCCACTTTGTGATGTAGAGGCATCTTTAACATAGGCACCACTTCAAGTGGAAGAGGCGAATTTCTATGACACAACAACCACTTTAGCCTATATATACAACTTTCTTTGACATGTGCCACTTTGTGATGTAGAGGCACCTTTAACATAGTCACCACTTTAGAACAAAGGCACCATTTTAGCATAGAGGCACCAATTTGTGATGTAAAGGTACCGATTTGTGAACAAAGCTAAGCCAAGAGATGTAGAGGTGAACCAAGAAATAGATGTGATTTAGGAGGTCACAAAGGTGACTCAAGAGATGTAGGTGTGAGCTAGGAAGCCATAGAGTTGACCTAGGAGATGCAAAGGTGACACAAGAGTTAGCAAAGGTGAGAAACTAGAACCTGCAATGTAAAAAATCACAAAAAACTTTTAAATGGATTAGATCTTACAATAGGGGATCCCATCAAGCATGCCAAAATATATATGACCGGAAAACAAAAAAAAAAAAGTGGAAAAGAAAGACACAAATATAATGAAATGAGATTATACTTTGCTTTCCATTATAACCCCTTTGAGCAAGAAGATAATGAATATGCACCCAAAACCTTGAGAAGTCTTCAATGGCCCCTTGAATCCTCTTACTATGGTCTTAATATGTTGATAGTATGCAGTTATGATGTGGTTACTTTCCAATTTCACATCATGACTTTGCAATGGAGTGCGATGTTGAAATGGCTTAAAGACGGTTTGATTTGTAGATTTTGAGGATGGAGGATGGGCGGTTGAGATTTGATTTTAAGATCCAATTAGAGAAATTATTAATGCACTTGGGGCAGAGGAGGGTCAAGGGAATATGAAGGCCTAATATGGATTTGACCAAATCCAAGTGAGGAGATTAATTCCTCTCAGGCTTGTGTGAAAGAATGCATGGGGAAGGGCGACATATGACAAGTGTTCTCTCACACATTTGAAAACACACAAGGAAAATGGGCCTATGACAAGTGTCCTCTCACACATGTGAAAACACACGAGGAAAAGGGACATATGACAAGTGTCCTCTCACACATGTGTGAGGACACATAATAAGAGGTCACATAGGGAAGAGGGACTTATGGCAAGTGTTTTTCACATATTTGTGAAGACACATTAGAAAATGGAATGGAGACATGTGACTCCTCTCACATGTGAGCAAGGTATGGAGACATGTGACTCCTCACACATGAAAATGATTGGATTGATTAATTAAATACAAATTATTTAATTAATACTAAAGAGTACATATATGAGATGAATCAATGATGTTAAAATTTAATTAAATTTAATTATCTAAATACATTGAAAATATATTAATGGTAATGATGTTCGAGATTTGTTAAAAAGTAATAATATTTGAAATTTTGTGTTGAAGATGTATTCACAGTTTTGAGATGGTGTCGACTTTGACGTGTGTGTTCTTTCTGGGCAAAGAGAAAGGGACCCAAACAACTATCGCAATTTTTGTGATGATCCATTGCTGGAGAGACAAAGAACTGGACTTTTTATGACTTATACGCTTCAACTCACATTTGCGGGTCAAGTTACTCATCAACAAAAATAGGACAGCTGGTAAACCGACATTTATAGCATGTCCATTTCTCATTGGATTTCGCAACCCTTTCCAGTCAAGCCAGGTGATGCATGAAAATACCCAAAAACCCTTGACCCACTTTCGAGCAGTGAGATCAAGTGTTTTCCTTTAACTCCTCGACTTATTGATCTAAGAGATGACTCGGTTCTCTCTGCAACTTTGTTGATGTGAGGGCAATCGAGTGCTACCCTTGACCCACTTTCGACCACATAAATGTCATGACGTTGCACTTGGGCCTCGAGGACTTCCAAACCCTACGTCAAATCTAAATTTACAAAAATTCTACATAAATTTGGGTTGTTCCAACTCTTCGCGACACATTATGACTGACTCGCAATGTCTACAAGTTTGTGTTGCATTCACACTCTAGAAATCTTGTTGCTGCTAGGCATTAGTTGAAGAGACGGAGATAAATGGTAAATAAACCTTCTGTTACGTAATCTTAACGCAGGCTTGTAATGATCTTTATCCACCATATCAATTGTCAGTCTTGAATTCTTCCTCAATATCTCTGTTTTCCGGTTTGAGCATTGGCAACAAAAACAAGGTAACATTTGCATACCTGCTATTCATTTCTCTTCGATTCAAAGTACATCATTGCTATTCTTAGATTAATGTGATCCATCATCAGAATAATAGAAATACTTGAAACCGAACTTTAGATGCCCCGTTTAAGTTCTTCGCTTCTCCCTACTCTAACAATTGTGTATATATCGCTCTTCTTTTCAGAGACAAAATGTCTAGCATGGTTGTCTCAGGGTTCGTTAGCATGGGCATTGACATCTTAATTAGGGACATTCTAAACCGCTTAAGTACCGCCATCCGGTGCAGGGAGGAGCTGGAGTCCCTCAAAAGATTAGTGCTGAGTCTTCAAGAGATCAACTTGGCCTTGCAGAGCTATCGTCTGGCTTTCACCTCTGGTCAGTTAAACTCTTCTCAAGAGCTTATTCCTCTGGCTGTAAATAACTGGCTTAGGACTTTGGACACCCTTCTCCAGCAAGCATTCGAAATGGTTCAACAATGCACACTCACAATACCCACATATGATGTTGTTTCTCGTTATAAAATGAGTAGAAGGATCACCCGCAATATTTCAAGCATCAAAGAACATCGAGAGAATGCAACATCAATTGGCATTACACTTCAGCTTCTGCAATCACTAAGGCATCTTCAGCCTTCCAACAGCAATATTGCAGCCTCAAGCAGCTCAGTGGCGCCTCTAAGGGAAGGGATAAAGTATATAGAGGAGCCACTTATTGTGGGACTGGACAGAGGCTTGGCAAGGCTTGAGGAATTGCTACATAGTTCATCCCGTATAGGTGTGGTCGGCATGGGCGGGGCAGGTAAAACCCTCCTCCTGAGAATACTCTTCAATAGCCATCAGGTACAAAATCTATTTGCTAATGGCTTATTGCTTTGGCTTACCATTTCACAGAGTCCATCGTTAACAGACCTTAGAAATTATCTTGGTAGCCAAATAGCCTTCAAAACAAATGATGTTTTTGACCAAATGCAAGCCGAAGACGATATTAAAATATGGTTAAATAAGAAAATGAGCCAACACAAATTTGCCTTATTTTTAGATGATGTTTGGGAAAGAGGTGCAGACTTGTTGGAGGGGTTGGGTGTGACCCTGCCTCCTGTCTGCAACTCCAATTGTAAGTCAAGTGCAATTATAGTGAGTTCCAGAAATAGCAGCACGCTTTTACAAATGGGCATTGGAAATTCATCAACCGTCCAAATGCAGCAGTTGATGGAGGATGACAGTTGGCAGTTGTTTCTTTCCCACGCTTTTCCTTACAACAATGGAGAACTACCAACAACCATTAAGGAAGAAACGGCCAGGGGCATTTGCAGGGAGTGTGGGGGACTTCCCCTAGCCCTCAAAGTAACAGGGCGGGCCATGGCAGGCATCACCGGCTCAGAGGGATGGGAATTTACACTAAAAAAGCTAAAGAATGCAGAGTCAATCAACAACAGGGACCTTGCAGACTCACTTTACAGTAGGCTGCGAGTGAGCTATGATGCACTGGCCAGACATGATATTTCCTTGCAATTGTGTTTTCTCTATCTCGCTGCCTTTGTTGAAGACAAAGTCCTCATTACTGCAACTGTGAGTAGCATCTGGTTTGGAGAAGGATTGCTCGACAGACATGATCCATTCCAACATGGACAGGCTAATGTTGATCTGTTAGCCAATCGTTGTCTAATTGAACCTATCCGGAAAGATATAGATGGGCAGGTGGTCAGTTTCAGAGTGCACGATGTCCTCTATACTTTAGCAAGACAGATTGCTCAGATGGAAGAGAATTGTTTCTTTCATTCAGGCAGAGGTTTAGAAGAGTTCCCAGCCAATGAATGTTCTGAGTGTGTTAGAATATCATTGACTGACAATAAGCTGAGGTTTGTTCCCAGTACCTTCAGAGGCCCGCATATCCGCTCGTTGCTACTTTGTGGAAATCCTGATTTGAAAGAAATCCCAAAACAAGTGATTGGGAGTATGACCTTTCTAAGGGTTCTGGATTTGTCAAATACATGCATTATGTTCTTGCCAGAAAACATAGGATGTTTGAAACATTTGGTTTCCCTAAATTTATCTGCTGTACCACTCACAAGATTACCTAACTCTATCACCACACTTAACAATCTTCAAATGCTACATCTTTATAGATCTTATATTAGGGAACTACCATCCAATATTCATAAGATGAGTTCCCTAAGAGTACTGGACATTAGTTTTTGTAAAAAATTGTACTCCTTACCCTGTGGAATCTCACAGCTTCAGTCTATGGAGCTATTGAAACTCAGAAGTTCTCCAAACGTATGGGCAAAGATTGGGCAGAGTAAGGGAAAAAGAGATTCCCTTTCAATCAATGATTTAAGTGCTCTAAAACAACTCAAATGGTTGCAGCTTAGTAATAATGGGGAAATAATTCAAGAAAGAACACTAAGAAGCATGATGCAGATGGAATCTCTACATTTGGATCTCACAAAGATGGAAAGTATACCTCATGACATAACTGCCATGTCAAGATTGAGGAAACTATGGTTAACATGCCCTCAATTAATCAAAATGGAACATACCTTATGTGGATTTCAACATCTCATCTATATCAAATTGATGAAGTGTTGCATGTTGAAACAATTACCAGACTTGCACAAACTTGTAAGGCTTAAGCAGCTTGATATCGTTCGCTGCACCAACATAGAGAAATTACCCAAGGAATTTGGTGAGAGCGGAGCATTTCCCATGCTAGAGACATTTTCATTGGTTTGCTTGGACAAGCTAGAGGAGTTGCCAATATTAGAGGAAGAAGCCATGCCTTCACTTAAAGTATTCTCGTTAGTGTTGTGTGAGGCATTGCAAATGTTGCTAGAGGATTATTGGAATTTGAAGAGCCTAGATAAAATAAGAATATATGGCTGCTCAGCTCTCAAAAGAATTGAAGAAAACCATCTCTTAAGAAGCACAAAGGTGCAAATTCTCACATTATCTGCAGCAGACACCATAGCATCGGTGAAACGCATGGAAACAATTCTTATGAAGAGAGAACATTGGCTCTTTGGAGAGTTTTGGTCCAACGAGCTCTTTCACTTTTTATATAAGACTTCTTATGTCATATTTGATTGATACATGTCATTTGGACAAACCAAAAACAGGTATTTTTAGTAAAGGTTAGTTGTAGTAAAATGCAAATACAGCCTTCTCTGCTGAGTTCCCTACCCTCTTTCATATGATTCTATTTTCTTTTTAAATTTCTTCAAACTCATTAGCTTCATTGTGTGAACCATTTTTACTGTTTTGTTTTTTCTCCAAATTTTATGTTTATGAATTCTCTCTCCTTGCGTAGCAGATCTAGCTTTTACATTTCATCTTTGTAATTAGAAAATCAAATATTGTCTTTGATACATCCAGATGGTTTCTTATGTCAAACGCAACTGACTCTGATTCCCACAACCAGGGTCCCTGGTATGCACGGATCTTGTAAGGGCATTGAGGAAACTTCCAAGAAGTGAGTAACAATATGGTGTCTATCAGACAACTAGAAAATTCTATTCATACATCCAATTTTGCTTTCCCAAGTTGGAATTATATGAAAGATCATGAACCATTTTTTATGACATTTTCACATATCACCATTCTAGCAAGTGATTTACTATTAACTTAAAAGTTGGTTCTAAGTGGTTGTATCATCTTGCAGAAGTGAAATCTTTTGCAGACCTGAAAGCATTGCTGTAATTCAATCAATGTCTTCCATGTGAATGTGGAAGTCAAAAATTTATATTCAATTCTGAATTTCATCTTCCCTTGGCATTTAATCAAAACTTGATCTCCTCATGCAATAAAGCCCCAGATTTTCATTTGAAAGACCTGAAGAATTTATTTTCATGAAAATATCATTTATTAAAATCAAGTTAAAGTATACAGCCAAATCCTTAAAAATATGGGTAATATGAAATTACACCCCAAGTCAAACCGACAAATCTAGGAACATAATAGCCATGTGACCCCAAGAAAGAAACAGATACCTCAGAAATTTTCAGTCACACAAATGACTGTAAAAGAATAGCATTAAAGCAATTTTTACATCCAAAACGTCTAAAGTACTGCTCCAATTAACAGTAACTGTTTTTCAACTAAGAAACCCATTGTTTTCCATTCTCATGCTTATCAAATCTAAAACAACATTTATATTAAGCACTCCACTCTGTATGATTACATCATGTCAATACAAATAAGGAAAAGATGTCTGCCAATCTAAATCAGTTTGAATGGTTTTTGGAATGTGAATCTATAGTGCCTAATATTTTTTAGAGATTGACTGTAATTATTTTACCTTAGTATTAATATATAGCACTAATTCATCAAAACTAAAGCTTATAAATAGAATGAAAAATTGTGTATATGCATTTTTTTTCTTTCCATGCATGCGTTCAAAGCTGCAACCAATTATTCTACACTAAGAAAAATAACCTTGGAATGGAGGCACAAAAGTATTTACAGCAGAAACTATGATGCATGTCCAATCAAAGTCTTCAAAATTGGATTCTAAATTCTAGGACATTATAATTACTGTTTTTAAAGGAGAGAACCATATAAAGGCTGCATATGCCATCCTGGAGCTGATAAACTTACGAAGGGACTAAAAGTTACTTGATCTTCAACCAGGGCTTGAATAATCTGCTTTGTGTAAATTTTTCTAACCTAAAGGAAGCATTAAATAGGCTTGCTTCCCATGACCATAGCTTTGGCCACAAACTTCTTGTCACAAATTATGGCCATATAATTTATCAAATTCAATGTCACTCTTGAATTGAAGTGTTTTTGGATTGCAAAAGTTGTGAGAGAGTAAGGTGGCTGTTACAATATAGATAGAGTAAGCTGGCTCTTACCAATTAAACTTCTTTATAAGCATTGTAGTACAGGGAAGAAAACTAGCTTAACCTATTCATTGTATTTTTCAACCACATGGTTAAGGGTGATTAAATCTAATAAAAAAATTGTCAAGAATTCAATAAATTTGCAAATATACAAATGCCCTAGAAAACATGGAACAAAGAAAATATTATGAAATGGAAATTTAGAGATTCAATAGCATATTAAAAAGTCAGAGGAAGTTGACGAAGAGTGCTCGAAAAGGTAATGTGACTTCATTTTCTTTGTCCAGACCTAAATTTGATGATTGTATGGTTGTATTGATAGTTTTGTTTTTGTTTTGTTTTTTTTGGTTTTTTTCCTTTTTCTTTTTTTGGGGGTAAAATACAGTTAAAATGTTGAGAAGACCGTATTCCATGATAGGGAAGATTTGTATAGGTTGTAAAAAATATATATAATTATAATTAAAAATGTATTTTTTAAAATAAGATATTTTTTAATATTTGAAGGACAAATTTGAATAAATAATTGTTTCAAAAAATTTACTTCACATACAAAATCAACTGTCAAATTTAGACCTTCATTAGTGTTCATAATACTTCTTTGATGATTTTTTTTTTTTTTTTTGGTTATAATTAATTTGATTATATTATTTTGTTTTCAATGGGGTTGATCCTTGATGATTTTAGTTTTTTCTAGATTTCAAATACAATGAACAAATCTAAATGAATTTGTCTTGTCTTTTAGCTTTTTAATCAAAAAATAATAATTAATTAAATTAATAATATTGAATAATTAATTTATTAAGTTAAATATAATTTTAATTTAATTTAAATAAAAGAAAAGTTTTCAATATGATAATGATAAGGATGGTAATGATGGTTGAGACCTTCATGTGAATATTTCAGATCTTGTTGATGTTTGGGACAAATTGGATGATTGAGACTCATCTCCTCCTCCCTTTACTTTTGCTCTCCCCACGTAGCAAGCTTACTATAATTGTGTTTTTATTTTTTGATCTGAACTATTACCTCATTTGAACTTTTGGAGTGTGATTATTTTAACCCACCTTTTTTTTGTGAATATCTACAACACTATTTTCTAAATGGTAATGTAGATGCTCTTCATAAAAAAAATAGAAAGTTAAATTTAATTATGTAATTAATGAACATTTTTTTCTTTTTAAAGAAAAAAATACAAGGACAATAATGAAATTTCTAAACAAGTAATGTTAAAACTCATTTTCAAACACTTTTTCAATATTAAGTAAACAAAAGGCAAGAAGACAAGGAATAATTCAAACTTAATTCTCACTATTAAATCATCAATGCAAGAAAATGCAATTACTCTTTTTCTTTGAATTTCTTTATGTAGTTAGTTTGTGTTGAATCTTGACAATTTGCCTAATCAATAATAATATCTTCAAATCATTTAATTTTTACTACTAAAATCACCATTACAAGAAAACACAAATTACTCTCCTTTTTTAATTTATTATACATAGTTGAATTTGTGTTAAATATTGCCAATTTCCATTTGAAATAATATCTTCCTTTTATAACAAAGTTGATGTTTTAATTCAATATTTTTAAAGAGCTTTAAAGTGGAAAGAGAAAACGTTTGACCAATATTTTGAATATGTTTTAAAGCAAGAACAATAAAAATATTTTTCTAATCTAAACTACAATAAAATAAGTCTAAAACCTTATAATTAGTTTTCTTAAAATCTAAAACTAGCTCTAACATTTTATACTTCTTTCATAAACAAAAAAACAATCTAATTAACTGAAGAAGTCTAAGCTAACACATTCACTCCTAGGATTGAATTTCTTAGGCACAAAGTAAATTGAATGGTTGGCTTTAGATCCTTAGAAACCCAACACATTCACTCCTAGGATTTGTAGAGAAGGGGGATTCGCTACTCACGAGTCTCTTTATTCTCAAGAGAATCCCAAGGAGTGAACTTCCCTAAACCACCTTAAGGAACAGAGTGAGAGTTCCAAAACCAAAAAGAACAAGTCACATAGGTTTTTGGAAAAATTAGCAAGTTTTCGGCCAAGGACAGCAATGCGGTGCACTAGTGTCCCAGAGCCACACTAGCGTCTCATACAAACCAAAAATAAAGATGTCTCAAAGAACAACTAAAGTGACTACTGACAATCTGATTACTAAGAACTTCTAGAGAACAAAAAAACAATAGAAAGAAATAGAACTAAAACAAGGTAAAGTAAGTGATAAGACTGAAGAGGATAAAGAAAGTGCTCACAACAATCCAAGTAATGAAGCCTCTAGCAAGTAAATATCTTCAATACCTGCACACATAAGACCGAAGAAAAATGTTGGGGATGTTTAGGGGCGTGCCTCAGTCAAACCTGTTGGGAATAGGATGTCATTTAATATCAATCCTAAACATATTTCATGTATCTCATAAGTCCTTGGAAAGTGTTCCCCAACACTAGGATTAGAAAGAGATTAAATTCGAATGAAATGAACATGTAAATTGACATTTGTAATTATTCCTAAATGATAGGAACATGTGGGGACGCCCAAGAAGAGCTCCTACAAAATAGGAGCACATGGGGCGCCCACATGGAAGGTGGAATCCACCTTGCTTAAGTTAACTATTTGGAGGATTGATAACACTTTAGTAATGCATGTAAAGATCCGACAAGTTGCGGATTAATATTTACATGAGTGGAGTTCAGTTTAGTATCAGTTCAATTCAGTTCAGTTATGATTCAGTTATCTTCAGTTTCATGTAGTTAGTTTGAGTTGAATGCTAGTTGACATTAGTTGACTTGAGTTGCATGACTAATGACTTCAGTTGCATGACAGATAACAGGTGGATACTTTCAGTTGAGTGTGGATGATCAATCATGCATAATGTTTTCATGAATTGGCAGAGAGATATGTTTATGTTAACTAAGATTGACATGGACCCACCTTGGGTGCCCAAGTTGGCATCTTTGAGTTAACACCTTTTTCATGAGAAGATATTTGCAAGGCTCAGTTAAGTGGGCCCATTCTTGGGTGCCAACTTTGAGGTGATGCTTGCAAGATATTTTCTTGACCAGAGTTCGGTTAAGTGTTCAGTTTGGGGTGCCTAAATTGAGGAAGACTTTGGTTTGAACTCATATTACACATTGGAACTCTACTTGCACAATCTAGGCGTAGATTTTTGAGAGGATATTTATGCTCTTGTATTTGATAATTCTTATGAGTTTACATGCTCATTAATTGTCTATTTATTCCAACAATTGTATCAAAGTTTGAGGTAGGTTAGCAGGTTGAGCTTGTGCATGTGTGAGGTTTTGAAGCATGGCATGGGATATGTGGATTCATGCTTGGTCACATGGAATGCATGGATAGCTTGTGCTATAGAAATTGTATGAGAGTTTTGTGCAGGTTGTGAAAAAGGATTGTTGAAGGCAAGGAAGCATATCAATCAAGGATTGATACAGTATTACTGTAATCTTGTTCTAAGGTTAAATAATACAAGCACTATTGATTCTGGTGGATTTTTTTCCCGAAAGGGTTTCTCCACGTATATGTTGTGTCACTTCTATCTTCTTGTCTTATTCTTCTACAATCTTCTATCTCTTTCTACAATTGGTAAAATTGATTTAAACAAATTAATCATACACAAAGAATTATAACAAAGAACACTTAATTAAATCTACAGCTACAATAGTTTTACAAGTTTAAGCTACACAATTTCACCTTCATTTTCAACATTTGGTATCAAAGCTAACAGTTGGGTAGAGTTTGGGGGACCTTTCTCTTAAAAGTTTGAAGGTTTTTTGGCTATAGTGGGAGCTTTTACTATTGTGTTATTGCACATTTGTAAAAGAAGTATGTTACAATGTATTTGGGCTAATGGTTGTAAGACCTGGTATGGCTTGCTCAATCCCTAAAAGGAAAGCTTGGTAAGAGAGGAATTCTTCCATGTGGTAAGGGGAGGGCAGCTATGTCAAACTAGTTCTTGGGTTAGAGTTAGTCGATTAACCTTTAGTGGTCTTTAACACATGGTTTTATGCTAGTTGTAATGGTCCATGGTTTTGGACCTCATGGTTTTGCATGTATGGATTATCTTCATTTAGGAGATGGTTATCACAATGTCATGGATAGCTTGGTTAAATGTTTCAGTGGGAGCTTTTGATAATGATGGTTTGATGTTTATCTTGTTGACATGTATAGCTCGGTATCATAGTTCAGTGGGAGCTTTGGTAGGATATGGTTATCTTCATGTGATTTGAAGAGGTTTTAACATCTTGTTTCATAGAGGACCCTTAGAATCTTTGGTAAAGGTGTTATTGTTCTTCCTTTTGGAGAGGATGTAGTTCTCTTTGGTTTTGAGTATTAATCATTTTCTTGGAGCTTCATGATTATGCAGGTTGTATTTGAAGTTGGCATGGATTGATTGGTGGGTGCTCATGGATACTAGAGAGACTTCGGTTAGGCCGGATATTTGTTATGTTAAGAGATATATGTTGGAATGGTTACTTGTAAGAAAATCTTTTTCAACAGTAAAGACCGAGAAGCCTACACTTGAAAATAGATGTGATTCCATCATACACTTGATGAGAAGATTGTCTTTATTGAAAGCCTATATTGCTTGGTGTTGTATGCACAGGACAATCTTGTATCCCACTCTTGGTCTACTCGGTAGGTAAAATGATCTAAGAGGTGTTTCCCGCCTGATTATTAGATGCATTATTAATATGTATCTTGTCTTCTCTTATACATTAGTCTTGAGAAGTAAATTCATGATTTTATGTATTTCCATTGTTCTCCTTGCAATCTTTAACTTGAGTTAGTTCTAAGGATTTGGGTAGGAGAGGTACAAGAGATAGTTAGTGGCTTTGGGCATATTCCCTTATGTTTGTAGGAATTTTTGGCTAAGTTTGATCTACTTTTTGTGAGAGGTTTACATCTAAGTCCTGCTATATTTCATTATAAGTTGAATGGTTAGATGTTGATATCCGTTCAGTTTGGGATTGTTGAAGGATATCTTACTTTACACAGTTTGACACTATGATAGAGGATTTAGCCACATCCTCGATGTGAAGTGCTATTTGAGGACTTGTTAATGTTATGATCTTGCTTTCAGATTTGACATTACCTATGAAGTGGGAGTTCCAGAAGGTATATGTGTTATGTATGAGAGGGGTACCTCTCGTGGACTGGTTACACTTTACTATAGTGAGTTATTTCAGAGGTTTTTTTATCGCATGTATATGTGTGTTATTGCATTGGAGTCTTATTTTGCAGGATGGTGGGTATACAGGGACTTGTTTACAGATTGGTATCATGATGTCATGGAGAGCTTGGATACACAAGTTTGGTGTGAGCTTATGATAGTGATGTGGTTTTGGTTGTGTGCATCATGATGCCATGGGTTGCTCAGTACCACGGTTCAGTGGGAGCATTTGGCAATGATGTGGATCAATTGTTGATTTTGGATGGTTATTGTTGACGATGTTTTCTGCACAACAACAACTCAGATAGAATACGAAATCCCATCTCTCTTGAAAGGTAAATCTCTATCAGCAAGCCTCAAGAGATAACCCCAAGGTCTCTAATGTCAAGTCTTGACAATGCATAAACAACTCAATGATAAATGTGAAAATGTTGGTAATCACAAAGGGACCTTACTATAAGCAAATACTAAATCTTTAACTTATCAAATCTGGCAATGTAATGATACTTCAATCCTAAATCTAACTCAGATAATAAAAAAATAACAAAAGGATAGGGTTTCAGAGAGATTCCTAAATCTAACTACTCCTAAGATTAATAATGCAAATGGTGAAATACTTGAAATGGACCAATCCCTCATAAACTAATTCATGCTTGACCAAGATAAATCTACAATCTTACAGAAATAGTGCAATCTTCTAAGGTATTAAGATTTTTAGATTATGAACATTCATCCAAGACAACCCAATTTCAATTGGAATGAATAAATCTCCACAATTGAACTAAGCACAATGAATATAAAGGTCCAGGCTAACTTTGCAAAGCAACTAACAATCATCTAGTTGCAAAAAGTATGGACCAGGAATTACTGCAACAATTCAAGCATCAAACCATAAACACCATTGAATCAGATCTAAGTCTAAATCTAACATAAATCTAATAACCTTGAGCAATTCAAAAGATAGAATCATAAGAACCATGCAAGATAAGTCAACACAAAAGAGATCACCAAAAAATCACAATGTCTTCAATTGTATTGAATCACCAAATTACAGCAACAATTCCAATGTTTTGTTACAGCACTTGCTTAGAAATCAACTAACTTCTACCTCTGCTTTACTACCTTATTCAATCTTGTATCAAACTATATCTATTTGTCTATATGTTACAAATGAGGCGAAATACCAAATTTATAGGAACCTCCAAAGCATGTCTACCTAATTTAGATTTTACAATAATAAAATAGCCACAAACAGGTTGGCCCAAGGAGAATTCAAAATAGGATATATATGCATTAAATGCAAGAACTCATCCAGGTCAACCTGGGATCTTTAATATAATTTGAACCAATGCACAAGTTTCAATGCAGCCCCATATTAATTGCTTCCTTCCATTCTTATCCTAAGCGCACCTCACCAAGTCGGCCAAGGGGTGGAGTAACTAGAACTTGAATTTCTCCTAAGAATTAAACTTCATCTCCTAAGCGCTCAACGACCTCCTCCCAATCAAACTTAAGGGACTGATACAATCTATAATGGCAGTACAAGTAGTTGCATCCCCATCATCGAATTGGCGCTCAGCGGCAGGGTCTTCATTGACTGGAAAGCATATCTCGCCACCATACCAGACTCAGCCTGCACTCAACAAAACCCATCATCAATGTCCATTACAACATGAAAATCAAGATTAGCACATCATCAATAATGTATTCATCACCGAAATAAATTCAAACACAGATCGAAATCAACCCAGAAACACCGCTAAATCATTTTCAACACAATTCAGGATTTCAAGACAACCGCGAAATCCAGGCCAAAAAGGAATTTCGAGGAAATCCAGGCCAGGCGTATTTTAGCGAAATAAGCACAAAATCAACAATAGATCATCAAAAATGCAAAAAATATGCAGATAACAGTGCAATCTATCAATTTAGAGCATGGAATAATAAGAAATTATCATTTAAATCGTCCATTTCATCCAATTTTCAAATTTCACCAAGCTTCTTAGAAAATCTAAAAAAATCCGGCCAAACCGAATTTCCGCAAAAATGATAACACTGCATGAATTTTGGGAAAACGAGGGGAAGAAGGAGAAACCGGGAAAATCCAACCAGACAGGAAAATCTTGAAGTTGGCAGAAAACCGAAATATCGACAATCTAACACAATCTTACTCAAATTGATCGAATGATCACAAATTTGAGGATCCTAGGCATGGAAATCACTTAACTTGAACCTCCTACAGATCTTCTTTGAATCCTAGGCTCATTCGAAAGCAAATTAAGACGAAATGGCAATGCCCTAGGCACGAAATTCTAAATTTTGGCCGTTAACGCATAGAGCAAGCTCGGGACACAGATAACGCCCCATAAGTAAGCTATCTCCAGATGCAAATGAACGAACAAACCCATAACTTACTCGGGAAACCATAAATAAAGCAATATCACATACCATGAATAAAATGCCAGTCGACTCTAGCAAAGACAAACAGCAATTTCGAACGCCCAAGCAAGATAACATCGAGGGAATCACAACTAGATCAAAATTCACACATTCAGTATGCCACAGCACGCCAAGTACCCCAGGATCAAATATCCCAACTCAAGAGAATGCAAATGATAAATCAAAATGGCATAAACCTCAAAAACCAAGCACATTCAGAAAACCAACAGCAAGATGGAATTCTGGAAAAATCTGGCCCAGACGAAATTCTGCAAAAGCCAAAAATCTCTGAACCACAGTGTAAAGCAGACCGAGCCAGACTTTGAGTCCAATCCGGGAAAATCTAGAAGAGGCAGAAAATCCCGAACCAGGGCAAAAACTCGAACCTGGCCCAAAACTTAAGTTTTCAAAATGCGACTTGGGGAAAACACCTAGGCAAGCAAGATAAACGTATTAAGCTCATGCCAAGGCAATGCAAATCCCCAAAATCAAAAGGGCCAAAACAACAAGAGCGAAAACAAAAGAGGGTCCCTGCTTTCAGTGAGGCGTGTGTGCGAAAACTGCACAACAAATGGCGACTCTACTGGGAAAATGCTCCAAAGCATTTGATGATGAACAAGAATCATGAACCCAGAATCTTTGGTTTCGATCCCACTATCAAACAAACAAATCAAAATGCAAGATCAAAGAATTAGAACCAAAGGCAGACTGAACCTTCCATAGACTGAAAATCCAAGTGTGTGCACATGAGTTCATTTTCTTCCTTGGGCTACTACAGAAACCAAGTTCAACCAGGTCATGCTACGTAAAGATTCTAACTCCAAAAGCAACCTGGATAGAGCCTCACTGCCAGTCAGGCATCCATAGCCCCGACGAGGTTATCACTGTGACTCTCTCGAACATAGCTCTACTGCCAGCCAGGCATCCATAGCCCCAGTAGAGATATTTGGATACCCCTGATGAGTTGAATTCATTTGATTTTCAATATTTTCTTTTCTTTTCTTTTCTTTTGATATTCTTTTCTTTTCACTTTTCATTTCAACCTGTGAACAACGAAGTTCATACTCATGGCTGAGAAGCACAGTGGCACTAAAGCAAAAATAAGATTTTTCACCTGACAAGACCTCACAAGGATCCTACCACAACTTTAGGATTTTTAAGATGTATAAAAGATATAAGATTTCAGAATACTTCAAATTCAAATTAGACCAGTGACCCACCCTCTTCAAATCAAACATTTATACAGCCTGACAATAACAAAGACCTCAACCATCCATTCAAGACACATAATCAAAGTCATCAAGGAAATACTCAGAACAATACTCAACAAAAGAACATTTTCCATGCAGGTGCAACACATCCAAAAGAAAACAAGAACTCCAAAGCAAAGCAGAGCAAAACACACCAAAGCGAAAGCAAACCTACACTAACCAAGACAAACAAAAGAAAAATAGAAAGGAAAACCTATTCTAACTATATACAGGAAAAGAGCTAAAAAATAGCTCAAGATTGGAAATAATGCTTCGAATACTGCCCATTGACAGGTAGTGGGATATCCTCCCCAGTGAGAGTTTTCAAACGGAAAGCATTATCTCCTAGGATTTCTGAAATCTAGTAAGGGCCAAGCCAAAGTTTGTCAAATTTATCATGCTCCCCCTTACGGTCATGGGCTTTATCCCAGTAGAGAACCAAGTTAGAAATCCTAAAGGCTTTTACCTTGGCTCTTTTATCAAACCACCTTTTGACTACACCCTGATGTTTAGCAAAGTTCTCTAAGGCTTCATCCCTTCTTTCTTCAAGGTGTAACAGCTCTTGTAGGTGGGCTTCACGCCTGTATTCTTCATCATAATACTCATTAATGAACTGTAAAGTGGGGATCCTCAATTGAATTGGAAATACAGGTTCCTGGCCATATACAAGATGATAAGGGGAAGTCCCTATGGAAGTCTTATGTCTTGTACGATCTGCCCATAGAGAAAATTGAAGTTGAGTGTGCCAATCCTTGGGATTCTTCTCTAGTAACTTACGAATGACTGTTAAGAGGTTTTTATTGGAAGACTCATCCAAACCATTACCTTGTGGATAGTAATTAGATGCAAACTTTATTATGATCCCATGGTCAAAAGCCCAATTAGAAAATTTCAATGATGCAAATGCAGGACCATTATCACAAACCAAAGATAAAGGACATCCAAAGTGATTGATAATACTTGATTCAATGAAATCAATTACCACTTCAGAAGTACACTGTTTACATGCAAGAGCTTCAGTCCATCATGTAAAATAATCAGTAACAGTGAAAATATACATGTGCCCTGTAGAGGAAGGTGGATTGATAGGACCAATGAAGTCCATCCCCCACTGTGCAAAAGGTTTTACCTCGAAGACTAGTTAAAGTGGAAGAGTTGCATACTTCTCTCTGGTTGTCGCGGTCTGGCACACATGGCAAGTTCTAACATGACTGTGTGTGTCCTTGAATAATGTAGGCCAATAATAACCAGCCCTCAGAATCTTATTTGCAATGGCATGTGTAGACCCATGGCCAGTGCCATATCTATCATGAAATTCCAACATGACTCTCTCAGCTCCCTGTCTTCCTAAGCACCTCAGGTAGATACCTTCATGATTTTTCTTATATAGAACAGCTCCCTTCAGCATAAAATTGTCACTTTTCAAACGTAATCCTCTTCTTTGTACTGCATTAAGATGGTCAAGACACCTTTGAGTCAAGAGATAATGAACAATATCATCATACCATTCTCCAGGGGAAACATCTTCGAGATTGTAATGTCGGGCTGCAAGATCAGGGCCTATTTATGCCATTATCCTTGTAAGTCCTTGCCCTCTTACCATCTTCATGGGTTGGATCTCAATATCATACTCTTGTAACATAGTTACCCACTTAGCTCTGCGCTCTCCCAGCTCATTCTGCATCAACAACAACTTGACTGTAGGATCAGGAACAATTGCAAACACTTTATTTATGAGGATATAGTGTCTAAACTTCTTTACATCTTTGACCAAGGCATAGGCATGTTTTTCCACACTTAGGTACCTAAGTTCAGCATCTTTCAATGCTGCACTCATGAATGTTATGGGATGTTCATTTCCTTGGTCGGACCTTTGAGTCAACATAGCAGCACAAGAGTGATCAGAAGCAAATGAATATATATAGAATGGCCTAGCATAATCTAGACTCACCAAAATTGGAGCTTCAGCAATAGCCTTCTTTATCTTTGCAAATGCTTCCTTAGCTTCTGCATTCCATTCAACTTTGGCCTCTTGCTTCAACATTTCATTTAGTGGCTTGACTATTTCTACAAATCCAGTGATGAACTTCCTTACAAAGTTGATCTTGCTAAAGAATGACTTCATTTCTTTCTTGCTAGCAGGTGGTGGGATCTTGAGTATAGCTTCCACCCGTTTTGGATCAATGGAAATTCCTTTCTCAGAGATAACATGCCCCAGCAATTTTCTTTTTGTCACCCCAAAGATGCATTTCTTTGGATTGAGAGATATACTGAATTCCCTCCAATTCTAGAACACTTTACACAAATCTGCTATATGATCACCCCTCTTCTTGGAAAAGACTGTCAGATCATCCATATAAATAATTATGCACTTACCAATTATGTCCTTAAATGTAATGTCCATGGCCCTCTGAAATGTAGCTCGAGCATTAATCAGACTGAAGGGCATTCTTTTGTAGGAAAAAGTGCCCCACTTGGTGGTGAAAGCAGTCTTATGCCTGTCTTCATATTGCACCATAACTTGATTGTACCCTGAGTAGCCATCCAAGAAAGACATCATCTGAGATCCATTGACAATTTGAAGCACTTCATCTAGTGAAGGTACTGGATAATTATCCTTGTTTGATGCTCTGTTAAGGTTCCTAAAATCTACATACAGCCTGATCTCACCATTCTTCTTTCGCACTGGAACCAGGTTTGTAACCCAAGTTGAATTTTTGACTGGAAATATGATTCTTGCAGACAACAGCTTCTGCACTTCTTTCTGAATTATAGGTTCTAGTAAGGCATTAATTGGCCTTTGCCTCTATCTGAAATGTCTTGCTCTTGGATTGAGAGGGATAGTGTGAGTTATTATTGATGTGTCATAGGTCTTCAAGTCTTCATAACTCCAGGCTATCACATTTGGATATCTATGTAATGTGTCAATTATTCCTTTTCTCTCTTCTAGAGTACATACTTTACCAATAAAGACATTCTTGACATTATCTTGGGTCCCCATATTATATTTTTCACATTGTCCACTGATGGACTCCTTCCTGGCATCTTGTTCTTGATCTTTGACCTTGTCTAGATCAAAAATTCTTTCTAACTACACCATTCCTCTGGGAATATTATTGGTCTTCAGATTGATCACCCCTTCCAAATCCATCTCTGCTTCTTGGAGTTCAGTTTCATCTATAATTTGAGAAGCAAAGAAATCTGAGCTTGCAATAAAATCTAAGATATGCTTATCATCTTTGAATACCTGGAAGTTGGTGACATTGTCAAGTACTGAAGGCACTAGAGTTAACTCGACTGTAAACTTCTTCAATCCAGACAGAGACAGAGGTTGCAATGTATTGGCTGCCTGAGCAAGGGAGTCAGCTGTCTGATTCTTACTTCGTGGTATCAACTAAATGTTGAAGGCATCAAATCCTTCAATAAGATCTCATACTCTATGTCTATAATTGGTCATTCTTCTATCATGACAAGAGTATTGTCTCCTAACTTACTTGACTACTAACTTAAAATCCCCAAAAACTTGTAGGATCTTGACCTTTTTCTTTAGTGCCATTAATAACCCATGTACCAAAGCTTCATATTCTATTACATTATTAGTGCAATGGAGTTGAAGTCTATGAGCAGCAAAGAATGTCTTACCTTTTGGACTAATTAGCTCAAATCCTACTCGAGCTCCTTGTTTTGATTTGGATCCATCGAATCTTAAAGTCCAACAACCAACAACTGCAGATTTCCTCAATGTATCTCTTGCATTGTTGCTGCTAGAAGGTTCTTCAGAAAGCACCACTTTCTTTCCTTTAGAATCTCCCTAAACATCCTGGATATCAATTTTGACTATTGGAATGGGATTAATACATTTATGCACTTGTTCCACTATAGTTTGGCATAAGCAACAATCCAGTTCTGAATGAGAGGCATTATGGACCCTACACCAATTTGGCAACAACAAATCTCTGAAATTCATCTTCCTACCTAACTGAATCTGATCCTCAATGCATTTCTGAATGAATTCTTGAAATTTATCCAGTAAACTGAGCTGATTATCTTCAAGATCATCGTCATCTTCAACTAGTTCCACCAAGAATTCAGTACTACTAGGCTCTGTTGTAAGGTCAACAGGTGTTGTGTGGAACATAAGAACTTCCTCTACATCTGGCTCCTCAAAAGGGGCTGCAAGCACATAATTCCCATGCTCACCTCAGATACTAAAATTTCATTAGAGGTATTTTGATATTCTGTGATCACATACTTCATCCTAGGTTCTCTTTCAATTGTAATATGGTTTAGCACTCCCTTCCAGGGAAGCCACATATGAGAGTTATCGGTTGATACATATCCATTCAAGGCCCTAATAAAGTCTCTTCCCAAGATTAGGCCGTAAGCATCAGGTATATCAGCCACCTGTATATTAATGACCTGTTGAATCCTAGGATCAGAAGCAACCTGCATATGAATCATATTTAATTCCCCTACAATATTAACTTCAGTTCTATCCAATTGTGTAACTTTCTTTTGGGAATCAACAGGAGTAATACCCAAAGCTCGACAGACACCAAAGGGCATTACATTGGTAGAGGCACCTGAATCTAACAAGCAATTGTGCAAGTGCTTACCAAATATGCAGACCGAGATCAGGAATGGAGGAGTCTCTATTTTACCTTGAAATAGAGTTAAGGGAGTATCTACTTGAGCAACCTGAGTCCTATATTTCTCTTTTCCCTTATCTCCAGGAGGCACATGAACTTGATTATGAGTCTGATTTTTCCTTCCTATTGTTTGAGAGCTAGATACTTTATTGACACTTTCACTAACTGATCTATCTTGTGACATGAAATTTACATTATAAGCTCCTAGAACTGCATTCCTAATGGTTGGAACCCTCAATAATTCAAATGTAGAGAGGCTTTCCTTTAGCTTCTTGAGTTCTTCTGCAACATATATAGCCAATTGCTCCTCACTTAGATCATTAGGAGTTTCCTTTGGATAGTCCACCATTTTTTCTTTGCCTGCTTCAACACTCCTTCCTTTTGATATGTCCATATGCACTTGATCTTTAGAGAAATATTGCCTTGACACCGGAGGATATGGCGGATTATTGCTGGCATTAGGATCTAGAGGAGTGGTGAAGTTGTTTGGTGGAATGGATGTGGTGAAGGGACCTCCAGCCTGTGGATGTCTATGTGGCATGTCTCTCAAATCATACTTCTTAACAGGCCTCTAGAAGGTCAGCACCTCTTCAACATAAGCTTCTTCTTCATCCAGGGGGTCGTTGTCATTCACTGAATTTTCCTCAAATAACTGTGAAATCTCATCTCCATTGCACACTTGGTCTGCCTCTTCCTTGAACTGGTCTGATTCTTCTTCAGACACATTGTCTTTACTCTCTGGAAAAGGAGCATGGTTCAAGACCAACACTAGTGAATTATAGGGAGTTGATGGCACCATCTCCTATTTACTCAAATTTTTCTCCACTTCATACTGGAAAATTGAAGCTGCTGTTTGAAATTCCTGACAATCTAACTCAGAATGTTGACTTGTTTTATGGAGCCTACACCATCCTGATAATGCAGCCTCAGCTAAAAATACACCATTGGGAGGCTTCTCTTGATTAACTGGTTGATTGACTGGTTGATCCAATGCAGTAGGCACTCCTCCATTATTAGGCCTCGTGTTCCAAGTCTTATTTTGTCCTAGCAGTTGTCTCCTATCGAACCCTTGTCCACCAACTTTCCCTCGGTCAAAGTTATGGCCAGAGGATTGTCCTCTATCATAATTTTTTCCTCTATCATTACCATACCCTCTATCATTGTTGTATCCTCTATCAAAATGTTGCCCTTGTTTATTTTCTCTACTTTCTCTATTATAATTAGACTGCATATTTCTCTGAGCAGCTTGCAACAGACTATTATGGTTGCTCAAGTAAGTTACCTCCATATTCAGCTTCTTCACTTGTTCAGACAATTCATCCAGTCTCTCCTTGTCATAATTCTCGTATGGAGGCTGGTTTGCATTATTTTGGGAATATCCTACTGCAGTGTTGGTACTCAATGACTGGTTCAAAACTTTAGAATTTTGTAGATATGGGGGATAGCTAGCATAAGTTGTGGATGAAGAGGTTGATTTGCATTCTATTGGGGATAGTTAACTACAGGTGGCACTTGATTCACAGGAGGTCCTGGGTGAGGGACTAGAGGCAACTAAGGTACTGGATTCATGATTGGAGTATGATTGGTGAGAGCCTGATTGAGAGTTGGAACCTGTCCAGGGTAAGCAGTGGATCCTAATGATGGTAAAGGTCCAGAAAAATGTTGTCTTAAGGAAGTGCTAACCTTCACAGCCTCTGCGTATGCATCCAGTAGGGTATTAGGAGGGTTATTTCTCCACTTCATAAAGGTGGCTGTCAGACTATCTAGTCCTTCATAATAGACTTCTAAAGCAGTGGGCTCATCAATAGCATAAGGGGCCTATAGTCTGGTATAGGCATGATGAAACCGATTGTTGAAGGACCCTATAGGCTCATGGGGTTCTCTCTTAACATTAGTAAACTAACAGTAGAGCTCACTAGGGCTGATGGGAATCCTAAACTTCTGCAAGAATGCAATCTCCAGTTCATTCCAATTCCGAATAGACCCAGCAGGCAAATGATTATACCAATAGAACGCATCTTCTCCTAGGGGAATAAGGAAAGAGTCTACATGCTACATCCTCATGATTGATTCCTCTATCCTTAAGGCTAGTCTGAAAGATCCTGATGTGTTCCTCAGCAGTTCTATTGGGATCATTAACATGGAACTTTGAATAGAAGTGCTCAGGGTTCTTGGGCATGACATTGTAATTGGCGAAAGTCAATGGAGATGGGTTATTAGCTAGGAAAGCCATTGGTGGAGGTGGGGGTGGTAATGGTTGATTTATGGTTGGTTGAGGTTGTTGGATGGGAATGTCCGTAGATGAAGATGAAGATGAACTTGATGAAGATGAGAAAGATGGAGATGATGGAAGTGGTTGGGTGGATGATGATTCTCCCCTTCTGTTGGTCCTTCTTGACCTAGTGGGAGCTGGTAATTCTTGAAATTCCTCCTCTCCTGGAGTAGATCTGGTTCTTCTTCTAAATCTTTCAGGAGAGATAGCAGGTAGAAATTGATCCAGCTTGCTTATTCAAGCCCTCCTTCTAGCGCCAATCTATTGATGATATTTTTTGCATAGCAACAACTCAAATAGAATATGAAATCCTATCTCTCTTGAGAGGTAAATCTCTATCAGCAAGCCTCAAGAGATAACCCCAAGGTCTCTAATGTCAGGTCTTGACAATGCATAAACAACTCAGTGATAAATGTGAAAATATTGGTAATCACAAAGGGACCTTACTACAAGCAAATACTAAATCTTTAACTTATTAGATCTGGCAATGTAATGATACTTCAATCCTAAATCTAACTTAGATAATAAAGAAATAACAAAAGGCTAGGGTTTCAGAGAGATTCCTAAATCTAACTACTCCTAAGATTAACAATGCAAATGGTGAAATACTTGAAATGAACCAATCCCTCATAAACTAATTCCTGCTTGACCAAGATAAATCTACAATCTTACAGAAACAGTGCAATCTTCTAAAGTATTAAGATTTTCAGATCATGAGCATTCATCCAATACAACACAATTGTAATTAGAATGAATAAATATCCACAATTGAACTAAGCACAATGAATATAAAGGTCCAGGCTAACTTTGCAAAGCAACTAACAATCAGCTAGCTGCAAAAAGTATGGATTAGGGATTGCTACAACAATTCAAGCATCAAACCATAAACACCATTGAATCAGATCTAAGTCTAAATCTAACATACATTTAATAACCTTGAGCAATTCAAAAGATAGAATCATAAGAACCATGCAAGATAAGTCAACACAAAAGAGATCACCAAAAAATCACAATGCCTTCAATTGTATTGAATCACCAAATTACAGCAACAATTCCAATGTTTTGTTATAGCACTTGCTCAGAAATTGACTAACTTCTACCTCTGCTTTACTACCTAATTCGCTCTTGTATCAAACTATATCTATTTGTCTATATGTTACAAATGAGGCGAAATGCCAAATTTATAGGAACCTCCAAAGCATGTCGGCCTAATATAGATTTTACAATCATAAAATAGCCACAAACAGGTCAGCCCAAGGAGAATTCAAAATAGGATATATATATGCATTAAATGCAAGAACTCATCTAGGTTGGCCTGGGATCTTTAATATAATTTGAATCAATGCACAAGTTTCAATGCATCCCCATATTAACTGCTTCCTTCCATTCTTATCCTAAGCGCACCTCACCAAGTCGGCCAAGGGGTGGAGTAACCAGAACTTGAATTTCTCCTATGAATTAAACTTCATCTCCTAAGCACTCAACGACCTCCTCCCAATCAAACTTAAGGGACTGATACAATCTATAATGGCAATACAAGTAGTTGCATCTGCATCATTGAACTAGCGCTCAGCAGCAAGGTCTTCATTGACTGGAAAGCATATCTCGCCACCATACCAGACTCAGCCTGCACTCAACAAAACCCATCATCAATGTCCATTACAACATGAAAATCAAGATTAGCACATCATCAGTAATGTATTTATCACCGAAATAAATTCAAACACAGATCGAAATCAACCCAAAAACGCCACTAAATCGTTTTCAACACAATTCGGGATTTCAAGACAACCGTGAAATCCAGGCCATAAAGGAATTTCGAGGAAATCCAGGCCAGTCATATTTTGGCGAAATAAGCACAAAATCAACAATAGATCATCAAAAATGCAGAAAATATGCAGATAACAGTGCAATCTTTCAATTTAGAGCATGGAATAATAAGAAATTATCATTTAAATCATCCATTTCATCCAATTTTCAAGTTTCACCAAGCTTCTCAGAAAATCCAGAAAAATTCGGCCAGACCGAATTTCCTCGAAAATGATAACATTGCATGAATTTTGGGAAAATGAGGGGAAGAAGGAGAAACTGGGAAAATCTGACCGGACAGGAAAATCTCGAAGTTGGCAAAAAACCCGAATATCGACATCTAACACAATCTTACTCAAATTAATCTAAAGATCACAAATTTGAGGACCCTGGGCATGGAAATCGCTTAACTTGAACCTCCTACAAATCTTCTTTGAATCTTAGGCTCATTCGAAAGAAAATCGAGACAAAATGGCAATGCCCTAGGCACAAAATTCTAAATTTTGGCCATTAACGCATAGAGCTAGCTCGGGACATAGATAACGGCCCACAAGTAAGCTATCTCCAGATGCAAATGAATGAACAAACCCATAACTTACTCAGGAAACCATAAATAAAGCAATATCACATACCATGAATAAAATGCCAGTTGACTCCAGCTAAGACAAACAACAATTTTGAATGCCCAAGCAAGATAACATCGAGGGAATCACAACCAAATCAAAAATTCACACATTCAGTATGTCATAGCACGCCATGTACCCCAGGATCAAATATCCCAACTCAAGAGAACGTAAATGATAAATCAAAATGGCATATGCCTCAAAAACCAAGCACATTCAGAAAACTGACGATAAGACAGAATTCTGAAAAAATCCAGCCCAGACGAAATTATGCGATGGCCAAAAATCTCTGAACCACGGTGTAAAGCAGACCAAGCCGGACTTCAAGTGAAATCCAGGAAAATCCGAATGGGGCGGAAAAGCCCGAACTAGGGCAAAAACCCGAACCTAGCGCAAAACTTAAGTTTTCAAAATGCAACTTGGGGAAAACACCTAGGCAAGCAAGATAAACGTATTAAGCTCATGCCAAGGCAATCCAAATCCCCAAAATCAAAAGGGCCAAAATGACAAGAGCAAAAACAAAAGAGGATCCCTACTTTCAGTGGGGCATGTGTGCGAAAATTGCACAACAGTTATCTTACAAATAAGTTTTGTTGGTGCAGGAAGGCCATTGGCCTTGAGTCCTATACTTGATTTATAATAATGATTCCTTATTTAGAATAATTGCAATGTATAATGTAAAGTGGGAGAATGTTGGGAATAAGATGCCATTTAATTGCAATCCTAAACATATTTCATGTATCTCCTAAGTCCTTGGAAAGTGTTCCCCAACATTAGGATTAGAAAGAGATTAAATTCAAATGAAATGAACATGTAAATTGACATTTGTAATTATTCCTAAATGATAGGAACATTGTGGGGGCATCCAAGAAGAGCTCCTATAAAATAGGAGCACATGGGGCACCCACATGGAAGGTGAAACCCACCTTGAGTTGATTAAATATTTGGAGATAAATAACACTTTAGTAGTGCATGTAAAGATCCTAGAAGTTAGGAATTGATATTTACATGAGTGGAGTTCAGTTCAGTTTAGTTTAGTTTAGTTTAGTTCAGTTCAGTTTAGTTTAGTTTAGTTTAGTTCAGTTCAGTTCAGTTCAGTTCAGTTCAGTATCAGTTCAGTTCAATTCAGTTCAATTCAGTTCAATTCAATTTAGTTATGGTTCAATTATCTTCAGTTGCATGTAGTTAGTTTGAGTTGCATGTTAGTTAACTTCAGTTGACTTGATTTTAATTCTAATGACTTGAGTTGCATGACAGATAATGGATGGCTACATTCGGTTAAGTGGGGATGATCAATCATGCATCATGTTTGCATGAATTGATGGAGAGATATGTTTTAGTTAACAAAGATTGACTTGGACCCACCTTGGGTGCCCAAGTTGGCATCTTAGAGTTAACACCTTTGCATAAGAAGATATTTACAAGGCTCAGTTAAGTGGGGCTCATTCTTGGGCACCAACTTTGAGGAGAAGCTTACAAGATATCTTTGAAACCAACAATCAGTTAAGACTTCGATTTGGGATGCCCAAATTGATGAAGGACTTGGTTTGACATTATTTTTCATAGAAAAACTCTACTTGCACAAGAATGGTGTATATATCTGTGAGGAGCTTTATCCTCTTGTAATTGTCAACTCTTTGGATTTTACAATGTTCACAATTGTCTATTTATTGCAGCAAGTTGAAGAGAGTTCTAAGAGAGTAATTTTGTGAAGCATGGCATGGGATGTGTGGATTCATGCTTGGACACATGAGAGTTTATTGCAAGTTGTCAAGAAGAATTGTTGAAGGAAAAAGAAGCATCTCAATCAAGGATTGATACATCGTTATTGTAATCTTATTCTAAGGTTAAATAATACAAGCACTATTGATTCTGGTGGTGGAGTTTTTTCCTGAAAGGGTTTCTCCACGTATATGCTATGTCACTTCTATCTTCTGGTCTTATTCTTCTACAATCTTTTGTCTACTTCTACAATTGGTAATAATGAATCTAAACAGATAATCACATACAAAGAAATTGTAACAAAGAACACTTAATTAAGATCTATAATATAATAGTTGTACAAGGTTAAAGCTACAATAATTACCTCCATTTTTCAAACCCATGTTTTGGTGTCCCCACCTCCACATATAGCCAGATAGATAGAGAAAAATAACAAGTGGAAATGAAATGAATGCAAGAGTGATAAATACAATCCCCACTCAAGGAGTAGAACCCATATCACAAAATATAGATGCAATAGATAGGGGATGTGAGAAATCCCAAGATGCTCAAACATACAAGGTAAGCAAGATATCAGCTACAAAGATTAAGCAATCCAAAGAGAGAAAAAGACAATTGTGAGAGCCAAAAGAGTTGCAAAGATTGTTGCAAGAACGCGAGTGTTGTTGTAGCAAGTTGTAGAGAGCTATGTAAACGAGAGAGCAAAAGAGAAATACAAGAGGGAATATCCAAGAGAGAAGCCCAGAAGCTAGAGAGAAGCTAGAAGACCAAATGAATTGAAAATATATCATTTAAATAGAGAAGAGGAGGGAGAAGAAGCTTCTTGAGCCATTACAAGGCGTCCCAGGTCATTACCACCAAAAGAAGTAGCTAACAAGTGGCAAGGCACTCAAAAATGGCCATTCGAACATCGAAACATTACAGGACACTAGCACAACACCCAGACATCCACACGGCATGCTAGTGTCTAGACAAATCATGCTACAAAATGGTAGGAATGAGAAAAGCATAAAGTTTGATGTAAAATTGACACACAAGGGTAGCTACTGAAAAGGGTTCATGAGCATCCTAAGAGGGAAAAAGGTTGATTCAGGGGCTAAAATGAACCTACACAAATGCTAAGGGATTGAACACTATAGTGGATACAAGAATGTATGCGAAATTGCAAGAGGTGAAATTTTATGACATTACATTTTGCCTCCAGTTTAGCAGGCATATGAATATATACTAATATGCACACTAAAGGAAATTTACTAAACATAAATAACATCATGATACCAAAGGGATACCTACAAAACAAACACATTAGACAAGAAAGATCTACACAAGACAACAAAGTGAGAGCATAAAAATTCATAACATGACGAGGTTAGAACATATACATGGATAGCACACAACAAAATAAAATATTTGAGTCAGCAAAGTGAAAGAGATGTCAATGTAAAAGGTTGTCCCAGTACTATGTGTCGTCCCCAAATTAAGAAATAACACACAAAAGAATTCTTAAACAGAGAGAAGAATGTAAGGATTGATTGCTTCAATAAAATAATGCATATAATAAATGGGGAAGCAATCCATATCGAAGACAGAAAGAAGTATATAATCAATATGAAGAAGATGCAGTTCTTCAATTTGGTCTATACCCAAATATGAAGAGAAGAGAGAGATGGATCCACAGGTACTCGGTCTTGTGGAATTGACTCCATGGGTGCTCAATCCTGTGAAAGATGAAAAAAAGGATCTATAGGTGCTCGGTCCTATAGAGAGAAAGTGCTTTATAGGTGCTCAATCCTATAAAGGAGGCGCCATAGGTTCTCAGTCTTGGGGGGGCCAAATGTGAAAGGCTCTGTAGATTCTGATTGGTCCTCATAGGTGCTCAACCCTGCAAAGCAAGCTTGATGCAAAGGAGCTCTACAGGTTTTTGGTCTTGCAAAGCAAGAATGATCAGATAAGCCTAAGGCTACTACAAGCTACGTTGCAAGATAGTCACAAAAAGGATAGGTCTAGTCAGGCTGCCCCCAAGCTAGATGCCAAGATATAAAACAGGTCTAGTTAGGCTACCCCCAAGCTAGATTCCAATGAATTCATTTGAAGGAAAAGCTTTCAAAGGGGGTTCCTTCACCAGGGAACCCTTCAAGACACAAAGGGGCCCATTCAAAGGAATGCTCCAATTGAAAGATAGAGAGAAGAGAGGGGGTCCTTAAGAAGGACACACATCTCTAGAACAAGTTATCACTACCCCCAATGTATAGGAGAGGAGAACCATGTAAGATACTATAGAAGGGAGGTGTAAGAACCTCATGAAAAAAGGCTTAGAATAGACAGGATAGAAGTAGACCTTGATATCACTTGTCATGTGAAGAAAAGGTAGGTGCATCAACAAATGGGAGTTTGGTGGCACCATAATCACAAAGTTATTGTGTTTTTTCCTTTAAGGCTTTACATTCACTAGTGGAATGGCCAAGTGCTCGATGGTATGCACAAAAAGAATTTTTTTTATCATGCTTATTAAATTTCTTATGTGTAGGAGGAAGAGTAATTAAGTGGGATTTGATAAGCCTCAACAAAATATTCTCTTGATCAGATAGAGGACGAGGAGAAAGAAGCAACCCTTTCTCTTGTGAAGAAGAGTTTGACTACTTAGAAGAAGAAGACATGAAGATAGAAGAAAAGGGAGGATGAATCAATCCAAGAGAACGAGGTTGAGCAAAAATCATATCATTCAACCACAGTTCTGTTTATATTTTCATTCAAGCAACCAAGCCTTAAATTATGCTTATGAGGTATACATTCTATAGGGACTTGAATGCCTTGTTTGTTGCACCCACGACCTTTACGCCCATAACCATATTTAGAGGAAAGTTTGTATGCAGGGTTGTAGCATGTTTGCAAATCTTGAGAAGGAGGATCTACATAGAGAGAATTATTCTAACAATGGGGATCACACTCTTCTATGAGATCACCATCAACCTTCTTGATAGGATTTCCAACATTATCCACTTTAATATAGGTGTGATCATCTTCCTCATAAGGGGGAGGATCAACATCAAGGACATTACAACTGTTGTTCACATTATCCCATGATACAAAAAAATGATCATCTTTGATAGCGAGTTTGGATGATGTTATCGGAAGGTCTAAGTGGATTGAGTCAACTTTATATTCTCTAATAAAGGATTTTGTAAATTCTATAGAACCCCAATCATCACCAAGACATGCATTATTTTGAGAAGTAGGAGTAGATTTAAGATTTCTTGCATTAGAAAGATCTTCTTCAAGGACATCCGTCTCAAGAGTATCCTTTGTAACAAGTACTACTGGAGTAGAAATCAACACATTGGAAGACACTAAAGGGAAAATATTTTTAAGAGTAAGTGCAATCGAAGCCTGACCAATAGCTGCCATCTCACATAGGCATACAACATCAAGGTCAGCCCTAATTGTGACTACTTGATTGTTATAAATGAACTTAAAATATTTGTGTAAGGTGGACGGGACTATACACATAGTGTGAATCCACGGTCTACCAAGAAGAAGGTTATATGGTAATTTTTCTAACATAACATATACAAGGGTGGGTAGGTAACAGGCCTCAACCTCAAAGGTAAGACTATCATTCCTAGGGCTTGTCGATCAACATTATCAAACCCATGAATGCATAAAGAAGAAGTAGCAAGAGAAGATGAATCAATTTTAATTTTAGGAAATAGGTCAATGCTACATACATTGAGCGTCGAACCGATGTCAACGAGAGTATGTCTAGTGCCAATATTATTAATATTGACTATAATCATCAGAGGGTCCACTTGCTTTTGTACTTCCAAAGGTGGGATTTCTTGCGAATAGAATGTAATATTCAGCGAATTTGCACAAATATGAGCTATCAACGCATTAACATTTGTTAGCCTAGCGGAAGAAGCAAAGAGGATCTTTTGCAACGCTTCCTAAAGCATACCTTGATAAACAGGAGCATATTGAAGCAAGTCCCACAATGATATCTGGGCCAAAGTTACACGGAGTTGCTAGACAAGATCATAATCACTAGGTGCTTTAGCTCTAGGTTTAGGTGTCGAAGGAAGACTTGGTTGAGAGAGTGGTAAAGAAGTAGGTTGATCAACAATTTTTTATTCCTTCTAGTCTTACAAGTATGGGATACCGCTCTATAAGAGGGATCCTTACAAAGATCAAGAGAATCACTATTAAATGGAACACCATTAATCTAGAACAAATGCTTTTAGGAGAAGGACTAGTCAGGGTCAGATAAATGATTGTTATCTTAGGCCTGTTAGGGGCGACAGAGACATAGATGATATTTATGGATTCCTTACAACTTATAGAGGAATCATATTAATAAATATGCTCAACATCTATCCTTGGAGAATTCAATGTGAGAGGAATTTCGTCATTCACTAATGCATCATCTCTAGAAGAGAATGCAATGGAATGAAGAGAATATTCATCATTCACTAGTGCAACATCTCTAGAAGAGAGTGCATTGGAACAAAGAGAAGGTAGAGTAATGTTAAGAAAAGTATCAATGATTTCATCTTCTTGCAACCAAATAGCCTTCGCAGCAAGAGGAATTTCATGAGAAGGATCAAAGATACCGAGTGACATGGGTAAATCCAAGTCATGATCACATGCATGAAATGGAACATCATTAACATTTTGAATAAAATTATAAATTGAACTAATAAAAGAAGACATTAACTTCATTTTAAAAATAATAATTTAAATATAATAAACAATGCCTAAATAAGTCGGTCGAAGGTTGGCGCATCACTTTGACATTTTGAAATGGGGTTTGGAGCATCGCCCCAAAAAAAAATTGGGGAAGGTGTTTTCACGTCAGGTTCACCAAAATGTAAAGAAATGGGATTCGCTACTCACGAGTCTCTTTATTCTCAAGAGAATCCTAGGGATCAAACGACCCTAAACTACCTCAAAGAATAGAGTGAGAGTTCTAGAACTAGAAAGAACAGGTCACATAGGTTTTTCGGACAAACTAGCAAGTTTCTGGCCAAGGACAGTAGTGTGGAATACGTATAACAGCGCGACATGTTGGAATCTCATACAGACCAAAAATAAAGATGTCTTAGAGAACAACTAAAGTGACTACTAACAATTTGATTATTAAGAACTTCTAGAGTACAGGAAAATAACAAAAAGTAATATAACTGAAATAAGGTAAAGTAAGTGATAAGACTAAAGAGGATAAAGAAAGTGCTCACAAAAATCCAAGTAATGAAGCGTTTAGCAAGTAAATATCTTCAATACCTGCACACATAAGATCGAGAAAAAATGTTGGGGCTGTTTAGGGGCTTGCCTCAGTCAAACCCCCATTTCAATGTTCCCACCTCCACAGACAGCGAGATAGATAGAGAAAAATAACAAGCAGAAATGAAATGAATGCAAGAGTGATAAAAGCAATCCCCACTCAAGGAGGAGAACTCGTATCATGAAATATAAATGAAATAGATAGGGGATGTGAGAAATCCCAAGATGCTCAAATATTCAAGGTAAGCAAGATATCACCTGCAAGGCTTAAGCAAGCCAAAGAGAGAAAAAGACAATTGTGAGAGCCAAGAGAGTTGTAAAGATTGTTGCAAGAACGTGAGAGTGTCGTTGTAGCAAGTTGTAGAGAGTTGTGTAAATGAGAGAGAAAAAGATAAAGACGAGGGAATATCCAAGAGAGAATCCAAGAAGCTAGAGAGAAGTTATAAGACCAAATTAATTGAAAAGATAGCATTTAAGGAGAGAATAAGAGGGAAAAGAAGCTTCCTTAGCCATTACAAGGCGTCTCGGTTCGTTACCATTGACAAAAGTAGCTAACAAGTAGAAAGGATCTCAAAAATGGTCATTTGAATGTCAAAACATCACAGGACACTAGCACAGCGCGTAGACGTTTGTGCGGTGCGCTAGTGTCTAGACAAATCACGCTACAAAATGGTAGGAATAAGAAAAGCATAAATATTGACGCAAAGCTAATGCACAAGGGTAGCTACTGAGAAGGGGCCTTAAGCATCCTGAGAGGGAAAAAGGTTGATGCATGGGCTGAAATGAACCTACACAAATGCTAAGGGAGTGAACACTAAAGTGGATACAAGAATGTATGTGAAATTGAAAGGGGTGAGATTTTACAACACTACAGGATCGAATTTATCTTAGGCACAAAGTAAATTGAATGGTTGGATTTAGGTCCTTAGAAACCCAACACATTCACTCCTAGGATTGAATTTATCTTAGGCACAAAGTAAATTGAATGGTTGGCTTTAGGTCCTGAGAAACCCAACTTAAACTTCTTGCCTCTTTCTTTAATTCATGGAACCCTAAAATGGTGAAAAGGATGGACTAACTTCACTAGAATCACTAATGTAAGTAGGTTTAAGGGCTATGCTAAGATGTGCAAGAAAAATAATGGAGTCTTTGAAGTGGTTGGTGGTCCAAAATTTTGGTTACAAATAATGCTTTATATGCAAAAATCTAGACCATTTCCTTGAAGGAAAGGAGGTGTATTAATGGGAATAATAGCTATGAAGATCGATCTAAAGATGTAGATTAGGATTACTAAATATTATTAATCTAAAATTGGTCTTAATTGGAGTTTAGTTCTTGAAAATAAGAAAAATCTTTCTGTGTGAACCCCAATCCTAGTACCTACAAAACAAAGAGAATAAACACACTAAGTTAGATATTGCAAGCTAAAACAAGGATTCCCCATGAAATCCATTTACAAACTTCGAATTAGGAAAGAAAACAACAAAGAACACAATGAAACAAAGAAATATAGATTCAATCCTAATTAGAATAGCAAACACATGATCCCATGGGGGAATTGGTGCCAATTTGATGTGAAAATTGGCCCTTTCCCAATTCCTAAGATGCAAGCTTGATATGTTGATGGAGATTGATCCACTTTGATAATGAAGGATGAGAGCTCCAAGCCAAAATCTGCAAAAACCTAGCTAAGAACTCAATGGTGATGGATGAAAATGGCTAATTATTTTAGCATAATAACTTTTGCATAATTTGTGGATGATCAAATGAGGATATGAGCTCTTTATTTATAGAATGCCAAGATGGATGAATGTCCAAATTTGAGCAATGTGGGACTAACATTCATCAAATGGCATAATGCCACTTGTCAATCTATGAATGGATGGAGAATGTGCAAGATTTGGGGATTGTTCCAATAAATGCATATTTTTGAATTTCAAATTTGTTGAAATGATTTGCAAGAGGGAAGGGAAATTGCAATAAATTCCACTTGGCTCAAGACAAAGGACATGTAAGATGAAGTTATTTCCTTGTTGGATGTACATGTTGACTTGGAATTTTTGAATTCAAATTTGGAGAATATTCCAAAAGATGCCTTGTGAGGAAAATAGAGATTTAATAAATGAATTAAATTTATTTTCATGTGCAACTTACAAAATCTAGAGGATGGGACATGAAAGAGATTAAATTAATTGAGAGTTAATTAATTTAATAGAAGATTAGATGATGTGACCTATTTGACTCAAATTTATGGATTTATTTAAATCAAATAAGAGAGGAATATGATAAGAGATTAATTAAATAAGGATTTTGATTTATTTAATTAAAAGAGATGGTGTTAGATTAAATCAAATAAGGTTTTAATTTATTTAATTTAATGGATAGACTTTAGAGATTTAATCAAATAAAATTAATTATTTAATTAAATAGGGATAATTAGATCAGATGGATTGATTTAATTAACAAAAGAGGTTGACTCAATTAGATAAAATGATTTATTTAATTAAGAGAGAGAAATTGATGGATTTAATCAAATAAGGGGATTTGATTAAATGGTTAGACTGAGGGATGATTCTGGAAGAAATGATGTTAGTAGTCAGGATCAAGTGCATAATGTCAATCGGTATATTTTATGTGTCTACAATTTCACATGGAAAAAAATCACATGTTCACTCATAAACAGTCATTTGCTAGTTTGAACATCAATTGGTTTCTTGGCGTAAACCCTGAGTTTGTTGTGGAAAATCAATAGAGGAAACGGAAAACTTGTCGTTTTTCAAAAAATAAAATAAAAAATCAATTGGAAAGGGAATGTGATAACTTTACAAGTGACTTGAGATTACTAAAGAGGACAACTGGGAGGTTCTAAGAGGATTATGTGACTCTTTCATCTTGGAGCAATTAATTGAAGGAAAATTTTATCAACTTCCATGTCATATAAGGTCATGAGTTGGGTTATTAAATCATCATTAAACTTTCTATGTATGTTTATTCATATTTATGAACATACTTATTGCCCCTTCAAGAAATACATTTCATAATACTTGATGGTGATGCTAATTGAAATGTTGCATAGGGACCTCAAATACTTGCCTATACTTACCTTTGCTTGATTTCTTGAATCCAAACCTATGAAGATAGTTTAAGAAATCATGTATTGTATAATGATTATTGTAAATAAAGTTTGAAATATTAAAATAGAAAAAACTACTTATCATCAATGCAAGGTTACAAATACCACCTTGGCATGTGCCTCCCTATGTCCATCTAATACTTGTAAAATAAATTGTTTACATGACTCAAGTGCATTTTTCATAAATGGTTGATTAAAATATTTATCATAATCAAAGGCAATAGGACATACATAGTGTGCAAGGCTCTAAAATATACCTATCATTTTGCATAGATCACTTGCATGCAAAATTGAATCTTGTAAAAAATTTAGATCAATGTGTATTTATCAAAATTGGGGGTTTGAAGGACTTGTTTGCACTCTAACATTTTGAGATATTTAAAAAAAATGAGCTCTAGATATATGATAATTTTGAGCACAAAAGCAACCTATGGAGAGTTCTCAGGATCTCATTACTACATTTATAGTTGATGTACTTGCTTCGATGGATCCATATGTGCACATTTCTTAAAAAATATTTCATATGATCCTTATTTTTTACTTTTTCAAATTTGGTAGCTATATGATAAATAGAAATTGAAATGCATGAAGTAAAAAATCTACACTAAAATTTATAATCTTTATTGCTCTTGATAATGGATAATAGAATGTGATCCAAAACATTAATGCAAAAACTACTACATAGTTATATCCAAAATCACTCAAAACATGTGTTGTAGTGTACTATTTAGGTGTACGCTTTTCTTTCTCATTTTACATATTCTTTCAAGGTTTTAGGATAGATTTTTGTTATTGAATCTCACTTTACAAATATGATTTTGATTTCCCCCAACATGGGAGGCTTTACTTGCATTTTTTTTATAAAGGGGTAAAAAATTTATTGAAATCAAGAAATTAATATTACATATGAATTAGGGAACCAGTAGGCTCCCGAGAAAAGAAAACCTTGGAACACCCAGCCAAAACAAAAACCGCCACCCACACAACCACAATCACCTTAGTCATCCAAATCATCAGCAATGACCCTCTCTAATTCTTGACAATAATCAGGGGATAACTGCCCCCAACCCTCAATCTTCTAATCATCATCATGCTCTGAAGCCCACTTGGCCAAACAATCAGCAACCTTATTCCACTCTTGCAGAATGTGGGAAAAAGACACCACCTCCATCATATAGCACATCTGGAAAAAAATTCGAAACACCAAAGCAAGCTGCCAACTAACATCAGTCACCTTTTTCTCATTCAACAAATTGACAATAACCTATGAGTCAGATTCACAGATAATATTATTCCAACCCCCAACCCCTCCATAGAATCATTAGAATTCTTCCCTTTATAAATAGAGAAAAAGAAAATAACCAATCTAGAACAATCTCTACCAACTCCACCAATACCAGTAAGCCTAGGATTACCCCTAGAGGAACCATCAATATTGATCTTCAAGATATCTATTGGAGGAAGCAACCATCTTCCAACCCTTTGAACCTTCTTTTTATCCCACCTACCTCTTCTGACACAAACAGAGTCAGAAATCAATCCTTGTAAGCCCAGTCTCTCCACAATATTTTCATCCCTCTTCTCCAAAGGATACACCACTTCACATTTAGCTTCCACCATCTCTTGGATCATACCAACAATCCTATGCCAAACCTATTGGACCATCAGCCTTTCCCCACAAAAAATCCTACGATTCCTTTCTAGCCAAATTTTCTAAAAGATAAAGGTAGGACCAATGCACCACACAATCTGGAGGAAAGAGGCCAGAGTAGGAGGTCTTCCCATATAGCTCTAGAACTCAATAAGGGAAGACACATGAATTCAAGGATGTTTCCAAACACCCCACCAAAAATTCCAAAGCAGCAAAGAAAAAGAACAACAAAAAAACAAGTGCGAAGAATCCTCCTCACTGCAACCACATAGAACACAAACAAAGGGGCCCTGGAATCCCTGCTTCTGAAGATTATCCTAAGTCAAACATCTATTCCAACATAGATTCCACACAAAGCAATTAAACTTTGGCCAAGAAAAATTATTCCACACATATTTCCACCAGGGAACCTCCACCCTACCAAACTTATGAGCCAGCAACTCCTGATACCCACTAGCCACAGTGAAAGCACCCTTAGGATTTGGGCTCCAAGCAAGAATATCCTTATCCCTAAGGGAGCTATAATGTCTACCAACCAAAATATTCTAAAGCTCATCATAGTCCTCCTCCGAACCAACTATAGGCCACTCACAAGGATTCTTCCACCTAGTCACCTCCACTTGCTCACAGGGATGAGAAGTCTTGAAATCAATCACCCTTGACTAGCCAGCCTCCAAGAAACATTGGCACAAATTCAAAAAATTATGAAATTGGCACAAAATGGGGGGAAAGTTGTCCCAAGAAGCAGACCAAAAGAGAGTTGTAGCCCCTATTGCATATCTAGGACAAGCCCTCCTTGATCAGTGTTGCCTCTTTCTTAAGCATTCTCCAAATCACAAAACCTTTCTCCACCAGCGGATACCGGGGAATCTCCTCCTTTGGAACCCCTCGAAGATAATTGTGGGAGAGAATCTTGGCCCAGATATGATCCTACTCCAAACACCATCTCCAATAAATCTTTGCAGCCAACACCAACCCAAAAAAAGTTGATTGTCGCAATCCAAGACCCCCAAACTGCTTTGAACTACACACAATATCCCACTTCACAAGCCTCCACTTAGAGGAATACAAGTTGCCCTCCCATAAGAATTGTCTAGCCAAAGAATCCAAATCCTTAACAAACCCATCTAGAGCCACCTAGAGCATACATCTATAGATGGGAAGAGCCTACACCACATATTTAAGCTGCTAAACACACCCAACAAAGGATAGCCATCTATGAGTCCAATGATTAACCTTTGCATGAAACTTATCAAGAATATTCTTCCAAGACTCCCTAGGAAGACTACCAAAAGAGATAGGAATGCCAAGATAAATGAAGGGGAGAGAATCGATCAAACCTCAAGTTATGAGCAATCCTCTACTAAATAAGCCACAGAGTATTGAAGAAGAAAATGAAATATTTGTCCTCATTAATCATTTGAATAGAAGCAGCGAGATAAATATCCAAAGCCTTGTGCAAATTTGTGGCTTCTCTAACCTTTTCCATACCCATCAAAGCAGTATCATCCACAAATTGCAAGTGAGACTGAGGAGGCAAACCATGTCACCACACCCAACCCTGAATAAGACCCAACTCTACATTACGCTTCACCACTCTCCCCAAACCTTCAGCAAGAAGAATAAATAAATAAGGAGAGAGAGGATCCCCCTGACGAAGGCAGCTAGAAGCACCAAAAAGAGACGAAGGCTCACCATTTATCAGCACCGAGAATGAAGTAGAAGTAACACAGCACATAACCCACTAGACCCACTCCTCAGTAAAACCAAAGGCAATAAGGATTTTGCGCAAGAAGGACCACTTAACTCTATCATAGACCTTTTCCATATCCAGCTTGATAAACATAGCCTTTTCTTTAGAGGATTCCATAGAATGAATAGTTTCAGTAGCAATAAGCACCCCATCCAAAATTTGTCGATCTGTCACAAAACCACTTTGTTCCTCAGATATTAGCCATCTAAGCCAATGCTTCAACCTTTCAGCAATCAACTTGGAAATGATTTTATAAACCACATTACAAAGGAAAATAGGTTAGACTTGACTCAGTCGAACTGCCCCCTCACATTTGGGAATGAGAGCAAGGAAAGTAGAGTTTAACGCCATCAACATTTGATTATTCCTCTGAGACTCATGAACCACCTCCAATAAATCCAGCTTAATGATATCCCCAAATTCTTGAAAGAACTCAATTGGAAAGCCATCAGGCCCCGAGGTTTCCCTTTCTTCATCTAGAAAATAGTAGCCTCCAATTCGTCCAGCGAAATGTAGCCTAAAATATGCTCATTCATCTCCCCAGTAACCAAAGAGGGAATACAGGACAATACATATTTTTCTTCTACCAAAACATCTTGAGGATCCTCTCTAAATAAGGAAGAAAAATACTATGAAGCTTCTTTGGACATTTCATGCAAAGAAGATAAATGCTCACCCTTATCATTCACAAGAACAGGAATAGAATTACCATGTATCATGGCTTTCACTGAGTTGAAGAAGAAAGTAGTGTTCTTGTCCCCCTCTTGTAACCAATCAACACGAGCCTTTTGTTTCCAAAAAAATTCCTTCCATAGCTCGCACTCTTCCAAAGCTTTCAAATCCCTCACCTCCTCCCTGAGTAAATCCTTTCAAAGACCAAAATCCCTTATCTCCTAAGTAATGACATCTAAATCAGCTTGAGCAGCAATCTTAGCATGAAAAATATTTCCAAAACACTGCGTGCTCCACCGTTTGAGCTAATACTTCACATATTGCAACAATTTGGAAAAATAATACATAGTGATACCATGAGAGGGTCTACCCATTCGCCACCATTCAGTCACATGCTCTTGCAAAGGGGGATCTCTTAACCACATAAGTTGGAACTTGAAAGAGGGGGACCAAGCAACATGAACCGAAGTAGCTAATAATTTAATAGGCCAATGATCTGATCCTCTCCAGTCCAAAATCTCAGAACTAGTAGACCATAGTCCCCAATCCAGAAATAAGAGACCAAGAAGTGATCAAGCCTTTCAGCAATACAATTCTCCCCCAACCTCCTATTGTTCCAAGTAAACTAACCATTACAGGGCTTGATATCAACTAGGTTCAAGGCAGAGATGTTATCATGAAGTAGGAAAGCAAAGGGCTCCAACCTCACAATACCACCCATCTTCTCATCCAACTCAATAATGGAATTGAAATCACTAGAAATAATCCAAGGGAAAAAAGGAGCAAGGCTCCGAATAAAATTAGTATGAGACCACAAGAGTTGCTTACCAGGAGAATCATTAGGCGTGTAGATGTTAGACAGAATAATAGTTTCCCCCATCTCCAAACTTGAAGCAACCGTAGAGATGGAAGACTTAGAGGAAATCCACCAAAGAGGACGAATCTTCAATGGGTTCCACAAGCAAGCAACACCCCTGGCATTACCATAAGCCCCAATACATTGGAATTCACCTCATCCCCATAGCTTTGGTATCAAACCACCCATACTCTCAACAGACAGCTTAGTCTCCTATAAAAAAAGAACATTAGGAGAATCAATTCTCACCAAATCACAAACAGATTTTTGTCGAGGGCCACTATTCAATCCCCTTACATTCCAGGAAATGATGATCATTTCAAAGGGTTAGAAAAATGAGATTCCAGAGTCTTAACAGATCCTAAATCCACCAATTTCTCCCCCATCATCTTGATTTTATCTTATTCTTTCTTTCTTTCAACCTTGGAAGACTTCTCAACAACCCCTTTTCTTTGGTCTTTCTAAAGAAGGCCTAGTGAAGGAGAAGCCTTGCTGCCTTTTACCGAATCAAACCCCACTTTCACCAATGGATTAGAAATCTCTCCCTCCCCTAACTTCACATATGTAGGAACCTCAGAGCTCCCAGGAGCTACCAAACTAAGATATATATCCATTTGCAAAGCCGCAACCTCTTGTGAAATTTGGGTGTTATCAGGAATAATTCCCTCCTTGACCACATTCAAAACACCCTGATCCATAATCGTCATACCTGGATTCACCTCTTGTCGACTGAGATCATCTAAAACCTCAAATCTATTAAAGGTATCACCTTCCTATTTCTCCTTAAAATTCCTCTTTTGACCATGGTTCCTATTACGAACCTTAACAAGAATAAAACCCTCTGCACCAATAGCCTCACCAAGAATAGGAGCCTTGCCTTTGTCAACCTTAGGACGGTTGCGAGGAGGCTGAATATTCTAAGATTTAGAAGGTTTAGACCTCGGGCATCTTCTCTGCAAATGACCATATTCATGACATAGGCGGCAACAAAAAGGCAATGTCTCATAATCTAGTTGCTACACCCAAGAATATGAACCTGCACGAATTTCCAAAGAATCTAGAAGAGGGTTACTTAAATCAATCTCAACACAAACATAAGAAAATGTCATTACCTTTCTATCTTGAGTTTACTAAGAAGTACCCACTGGTTTCCCCAACAACGAAGCAACCATATGCAGTATGTCATCACGCCAACATTCAACTAGAAATATAGGGAGACGCACCCACACTGGTACCTGATTCAGGAACTCCTCTGAAGGATTAAAACCCGTATGCCATGGCTTAATGAATAAACCAATTTGATTGTGGAAGTAAGTTCCACCCTCAAAAACCCTATTGTGATTAGCCATACAGTTGAAAACCACCATGAAATAACTATTTTCCAATAACATTACTTCCATTTCACCCTTCGGAAACCAAGTCCGTTGAGCCCATGATTCCAAAAACTAGAGAGAAACCCTCATTCCCATGAATTTCCAAATAAAACCATGTTTCAAGAAGTACTTAATATCCTCTGCAATTGATTCTAGTTGAATTACCAACATTGGCCTATCTTTGGTTCATTCCAAGCAGTCATTAATTTTTGGAATTCAAGGACCTCCAGTTGGAGCAAATCCTCCAATCTCTAAATCATTTGAAAATAGATTATTGTCAAAAACCTTTATTGAAAGAGTTGGGGAAGTTGCTCCAAAAGCAGCTAGAAATTCCATAGGAGATTTAACCCCTAAAGTCTCCCTCGGAGCCATTTCCAAGATAAGAAAACGAAACCCCTTAAACCTCTACACACTAAAAATACAAACCAGAACCAAGAAACGAAATGAAGAGCAACTAGAAATAGCCACAAAACCCAAGTTGAAACAAGCACCAAATAGCCAAACACAGAGAAGCAAATCCCACCCAACACCAATCCCCACACATCGAAAAAGATCCACCCCACGCACTGCTCAGAAACTGGGAACAGCATGCACAAAGAAGCGACCACATGCAAGTTGTGACCCTATTGGTCGCGGGCTTGCACAACCACATCTCCAATGCCTACCATCACCATCCTCTCCTCGGGATTTACTTGCATTTAGACATATTGATGAATCATATTTTTATGTCTCTTTATGAGGGAGACCTATTGCACTTAAATATTATTTAATGGCCATTTAATGCATACATACATGCATGTATTTGTATATATATATACATATTATTTCTAGATCAACTTTTATGTTTCTATTCAACAAAATCTTTACATTATTAGACTAATACTATCAATGCCTATGATAATATAGAAAGAATCAACAAGCACTAATCACTTCCTAATGAGGTAGGACCCTCATTGTAGTATACCCTATGTCATTTCCTACACCTATATCTTCCATGGTGTTGTTGAAAAATGAAGGTAATATTGTAGCTTTGAACTTTTAAAACTATGAAATTATAGATCTAATTAAGTGTTTTTTGTTATAATTATTTGTGTATGATTATCTGTTTAGATCAATTTTACCAATTCTAGAAAGAGAAGATTGTAGAAGAATGAGAAAAGAAGATAGAAGTGACACAGCATATACATGGGGAAACCCTTTCAGGAAAAAACTCCACCACCAAAATCAATAGTACTTGTATTATTTAACCTTAGAAAAATATTATAATAATACTATATCAATCCTTTGTTTGATATGCTTCTTTTTTCCTTGAACAATTCTTCTTCACAACTTGCAATAAACTCTAATAGAATTGTTGCAATAAATAAACAATTAATGAGCATGTAAACTCATAAGAGTTATCAAATACAACAGCATAAAGCTCCTCTCAAAAATCTATGCCTAGATTGTGCAAGTAGGGTTCCAATGTATAATTTCAGTTCAAACCAAAGTCTTCCTCAATTTAGGTGCCCTAAAATAAAAACTTAACTAAATGTTGGTCAATAAAATCTCTTGCAAGCATCACCTCAAATTTGGCGCCCAAGAATGGGCCCACTTAACTGAGCCTTGTAAATATTTTCTCATGCAATAAGGTGTTAACTCAAAGATGCCAACTTGGGCGCTCAAGGTGGACACAAGACAATCTTAGTTAACTAAAAGATATCTCTCCACCAATTCATGCAAACATTATGCATGATTGATCATCCCCACTTAACTGTAAGTATCCACCTATTATTTGTCATGCAATTGAAGCCATTAGTCATGCAACTCAAGTCGATTGTAGTCAACTAGCATTCAACTCAAACTAACTACATGCAATTGAAGATAACTAAACCATAACTGAACTGAACTGAACTCTACTCATGTAAATATCAATCCCTAACTAAGGATCTTTACATGCATTATTGAAGTGTTATCAAACCTCCAAACAGTTAACTTAAGCAAGGTGGGTTCCACCTTCCATGTGGGCACCCCATGTGTTCCTATTTTTCAAGAGCTCTTCTTGGATGTCCCCACATGTTCCTATCATTTAGGAATAATTAAAAATGTCAATTTACATATTCATTTCATTTGAATTTAATCTCTTTTTAATCCTAGTGTTGGGGAACACTTTCCAAGGACTTATGAGATACATGAAATATGTTTAGGATTGCAATTAAATGGCATCCTATTCCCAACAAATTCCTCTTTCTTGATCTACCATGGCTCCATACCATCCACCTATCATCAAAGCCTTAATTTTTCCTTAACAAGATCACAACATTAACAAGTCCTCCTTTAGCACTTCACATAGAGGATGTGGCTAACTCCTCTATCATAGTGTCAAACTGTGTAAAGTAAGATCTCCTTCAACACTCCCAAACTGAAAGGATATCAACATCTAACCATTCAACTTATAATGAAACATGGAAGAACTTAGATGTAAACCTCTCACAGAAAGTAGATCAAACTTAGCCAAACATTCCCACAACAAAAGGGAATATGCCCAAAGCCACTAACTATCTCTCGTACCTCTCCTACCCAAATCCTCAAAACTAACTCGAGTTCAAGATTGAAAGGAGAGCAATGGAAATACATAAAATCATGCATCTACTTCTCAACAATCCCTCATAACTCAATTTTCAAGACTAATGCATAAGAGAAGACAAGATACATATAAATAATGCATCTAATAATCAAGCGGGCAACACCTCTTAGATCATTTACCTACCAAGTAGACCAAGAGTGGGATACAATATTGTCCTGTGCATACAACACCAAGCAATATAAGCCTTCAATAAAGATAACCTTCTCATTAGGTCTATGATGGACTCACATCCATTTCCAAGTGTAGGCTCCTCGGTCTTTATTGTTGAAAAAAATTTATAACAAGTAACCATTCCAACACATATCTCTTAACAAAAGAAATATCCGGCCTAACCCAAGTCTCTCTAGTATCCATGAGCACCCACCAATCAATCCATGCCAACTTCAAATGCAACCTACATAATCATGAAGCTCCAAGAAAATGATTAGTACTCAAAACCAAAAAGAACTACATCCTCTCCAAAGGAAGAACAATAACACCTTTACCAAATACTCTAAGGGTCCTCCATGAAACAAGATGTTAAAACCTCTTCAAATCACATGAAGATAACCATATCCTACCAAAGCTCCCACTGAACTGTGATACCGAGCTATACATGGCAACAAGATAAACATCAAATCATCACTATCAAAGACTCCCACTGAAACATGTAACCAAGCTATCCATGACATCGTGATAACCATCTCCTAAATGAAGGTCAAGCATGGACCAATACAACTAGCACAAAAATATGTGCTAGAGACCACTAAAGGTTAATCCACTAACTCTAACCTAAGAAATAGTTTAACCCAACTGTCCCCCCCCCCTTACCATCTGGGAGAACTCCTCTCTTACCAGGCCTTTCCTTTCAAGGATTGAGCAAGCCATACCAAGTCTTACAGCCATCAGCCCAAATACATTGTAACATACTTATTTTACAAATCTGCAATAAAAAAATAGTAAAATCTCCCACTACAGCGAAAAAACCTTCAAACTTTTAAGAGAAAGGCGTCCCAAACTCTACCCAACTGTTAGCTATGATACCAAATGTTGAAAAATGAAGGTAATATTGTAGCTTTGAACTTGTAAAACTATGAGATTGTAGATCTAATTAAGTGTTCTTTGTTATCATTCTTTGTGTATAATTATATGTTTAGATCAATTTTACCAATTGTAGAAAGAGAAGATTGTAGAAGAATGAGACAAGAAGATAGAAGTGACACAACATATATGTGGAGAAACCCTTTCGGGAAAAAACTTCAACACCAAAATCAATAGTGCTTGTATTATTTAACCTTAGAACAAGATTACAATAATATTGTATCAATTTGCTTGATATGCTTATTTTGCCTTCAACAATTTTTCTTCACAACCTACAATAAGCTCTGATGCAATTGTTGTAATAAATAGACAATTAATGAGCATGTAAACTCATAAGAGTTATCAAATACAATAGCATAAATCTCCTCTCAAAAATCTACGCCTAGATTGTGCAAGTAGAGTTCTAATGTGTAATATGTGTTCAAACCAAAGTCTTCCTCAATTTAGGCGCCCCAAACTAAACACTTAACTAAACATTGGTCAAGAAAATATCTTGTAAGCATCACCTCAAAGTTGGCACCCAAGAATGGGCCCACTTAACTAAGCCTTGTAAATATCTTCTCATGCAATAAGGTGTTAACTCAAAGATGCCAACTTGGGTGCCCAAGGTGGACCCAAGTCAATCTTAGTTAACTGGAACATATCTCTCCACCAATTCATGCAAACATTATGCATGATTGATCATCCCCACTTAACTGTAAGTATCCACCTATTATTTGTCATGCAACTGAAGTCATTAGTCATGCAGCTCAAGTTGACTGAATTCAACTAGCATTCAACTCAAACTAACTACATGCAATTGAAGATAACTAAACCATAACTGAACTGAACTGAACTCTACTCATGTAAATATTAATCTCTAACTAAGGATCTTTACATGCACTATTGAAGTGTTATCAAACCTCCAAATAGTTAACTTAAGAAAGGTGGGTTCCACCTTCCATGTGGGCACCCCATGTGTTCCTATTTTGTAGCTCTTCTTGGATGTCCCCACATGTTCCTATCATTTAGGAATAATTACAAATGTCAATTTACATATTCATTTCATTCGAATTTAATCTCTTTTTAAGCCTAGTGTTGGGGAACACTTTCCAAGGACTTAGGAGATACATGAAATATATTTAGGATTGCAATTAAATGGCATCCTATTCCCAACAAATGCCTCTTTCTTGATCTCCCATGGCTCCATACCATCCACCTATCATCAAAGCCTTAAGTTTTCACACAATGGTGTGGAAGTTACTATTATTGATGACCTCCAGCCCTTGCAATATTACAAGATGTTGGAAGAGAAATACAATAACCATTATTCATCTATGGATGTTCAATAATCTACCTCCATAAAATCTAAGTCATACATTGATTCTATAAATCTACCCTCTACATCTCCCACTTCGCCTACCAAATAGAAATCCCTAAATTTGACATTTAAAATCTTCAATAAATTTTTTGGAGAATATCATATCCATTAGTCCTTTTATATCACCAAATTTCCCATCTTTCCTTGATCCTTTGGTCAACCACACTCAAAAACACAAGTTCCCTTCCATATGGTACAATTGGAGCCCACTACCTTCATTTTTAGTCCTTACCTCTCTAATAAGGACATATAAGGCTTTGATCCTATATGACTTTACAAAGATGAACAATATTCTACCTTCTTTAAGGAACAAAATTATTATATTCCCTTGAATATGTGTAGCAATATTGTAGCATCCTAAAAATGTCACCCTTCACAATTTCACACTATGTTTTACTCCCCTTAATTTATTGGACATGATTAAGCACCTAATTTCCCAAATTATGCATTATATGACCTATTTTTAATAATCTCCAAGAAATCACCAACATCAAACAAATACATTTATTTAATGTTTTTCCCCTAACACCTTATTTCCTAGAAAATAGGGCCAGGAATGGGATGCCCTTGTGCATATAAGTCCCCCTATTTTTCCAAGATACAAATGTGAATATGTTAGTGTCAGCATTTCAACATTTGAAATTCAATTTGCAAACGTCGACTATTGGGATTTAATTTGTAGGAAATTGAATAAATGCCTATAAATACCTAGTTATTGCATCATTTGAAATCTAAGAGCAAGCATAATCTAGAAAAAAGTGAACATTGAGAGCAAGACAAGAGCAGCATTTCAAAGCTTTATTGTAGCAATTCAAGATCCAAGAATCATGTCAAATCCTATGTGAGTTTATGTATTTTCAAGTTATCATTATTTGTGAAGGATAACCTTTTTTCTATGTCTCCAAGAAATTCAAGCCATCAAGCAAACAAGATCCAAGACCTTGAAGTGATGTGCATGAATTTAGTCCTTCAAGGAAGTCATTGAAGGGTGGTGAGTTGTAGAACTTTGTTGATTCATCATTCCTTCCTATCATTGGCATTGCCATTATGGAAGTGGAAACACTAACACGGGGTTTGACTAAGGCAAGCCCCTAAATAGTGCAACATTTATTCTCTTTGAATGTACAGATTTTAGGTTTGGAGAAGAGTGAAGAAAGCTTGAATATCATTTATTAGTTGTTACATTTAAATCTCTACACCTTGTCTACTCATAGAAACTCACCTAAAAAATTATCCAACAGTGCTTTGACAAGTCTACAAGCAGAAACAGAATCTCAAATCTAACATCAGAGGACTACAAAAATAGTTTTAGAAAAGGCATACAAGGACTCAGACACCCTTGGGTGAATATGTCCTCATACTCACGACAACATTAAATTTTCAGGACATGTACACAACACTCTGCCTTTCCCATATTTGCATGTAAATCCCTGTTTTAGTCTGTCAATTGTTAGAAGCTTGCATTTTTCATTTTAGGGCATATAGTCTAATTAGGTCAATCAAATAAAATTAATTTTAATCCATTCCAAGACTCAAAAATATGTAGATCTAGGTCTAATTGGCTCACCTACATGGTTGAAAGTCAATCTAATCACCTTGTGATTTCCATCTTAATGAAACATTAGAAAAAGACCCACACAACCACACAAAATTTGAATCCTAGGTTTTAGACATCAAACTTAGGGTTCTCTTTTCTTTGTTTCAAATATGAACTATAAAATAAAACCCATTAGGCTCTATGAGAAAATCCCCCTTGATCTTGTTCATCTGCCAACAAATGATGGTACTTCTAGCATAGGATACAATGCCTATGATAAATAGTACAATACCATTGTCAAATTTCTTGATATTGTTGGGCACACCTCTTCTAACCTTGATGATAGTGAAGTGGATGTCACGTAAATCCCTTTCAAATAACTCACCACCACAACCCTATTTTATGATCACATCATCCTTGCAATCCATCTTGACTTAAAATATCCTAACTCATCAACTAGGACCAACAAGATCCCCCCACCTTAGATACCTTTCAAAATGATTTGGTTGTCCTATAACTCGTGTAATTCCATGATGCATCCCAAAATGAGATCATAAATAGGGCTTGGAGATCCTACTAATCTCATCCACATATTTTGGAGAACATACAAAACCTTCTAAGGAAACATCTAAATCAACACATAGTGTAGATACACCCATTGATAGTGAATTCCATCTTTCATTAGCTCATACACCACTTCAACATGGATCACCCCTCCTGTTAGGATTTATAGGTAGATTGAATAAATTGAAATAACATCAATTATAATGTAGATTAAAAAAAAAAAATTACACAATTACACTGATTTTAACATGGTTCGCCCAATGTGGGCTCAATCCACCAAGAATATCCATCCCTTATATTTTATTATCTGGCAAAAACTTGAATTATAAAAATTATCACTCACAACATAATTTGGTGTTACGTGCTAAATCCAAGCACTCACACTACCTTGTCTCTTGACCTTTCGCACTCACAACCATTCAAAAATAAGCCCATCTTGGTAGTTTTACAAATCAGTTTTTTAACCAAAACAATAACCAAGTCCTTTATTATTAACGTGTAAATTAATTTGAGGTCAAAACACGGCTGCCAAAGTCACCAAAATACTAGTGCAACATTGATCAATTGCCACATACCAACACCTTCTTATTCAAGAAGTCATAAGCATTGATTTGGGTACAAAGATAGAACCTAAGGTCACATAGATTATGTTCAATTTAGATCATAATTTGAAAAAGAAGATATATCCATGATACTTAGAAATTATTCAAAAGTATTTTTATGGTCCTACATTTATATTCCTAGTTGGGACCCATAGTCGATCATTCACCACCTTGTGGTATGGCTTAATGTTGAACTGGTCCTCACCCTCTCCTTCACTACCCTTGATTTCAAGGTATGGGGGAAGTTAATGGATGAATTTTTTAAATATTCACCTGTAGACACCTAAAAATGTCTCAATGGATCACATTGGCTAACTAACATCATTTCATCCTCAAACCCATCCTCTTTTTGCTTAATTAATTAAATTTGTTTAGCTATTTAATTAATTGCATCATTTGCATCTATTAACCTAATTGATCTAATTGACCTATTTAGGTTAATTCACCCTCTTTCATACTAACACTTCGTCCTGTTAAATTAATTATATCAAACTATTTAATTTAAATCCCTATATCTCCTTATTTAATTAAATAACCCTAAGTTATTTAATTAAATATCATTCTACCTTTCCCCCTTTTCATTAAATCACTTTATTTAATAAAAATCATTTAATTCCCCTAATTGCATAATTAACATTGTATTAATTATCAATTACTAATAAATCTAATTCCCCCCTTGCAAGGGAATATTCCTCCTTTGCACCTTTTTTTGTACATTAAAACTTTATTTTAATTTGCTAAACATCTATTTTTCCTCACCCATGAGATATTCTCTCTCCTCACTCATTTGAAAAAGGGGAATTTTTTTTTTTGTAACAAACTCACAAGACTTCTTGTGCAAGTTAACTTATGACTTCTTGTGCAAGTTAAAAGTGTGTTTGTTTGGACAAAGGTGAACCCTTGATTAAATCTCATCATTGATTCTCATCCCTTGGGAATCCATGATCCATGCCTCCAACTCCTTCCATCCTTGACCGTTGATTAACATTTTGATCTCAACCCTTTTATTTCTCATTTGCTTTCCTATAAATAGATCACTATTTGGAGACAAATGGATCCATCTTTAAGAGAAAACTTATGCTGTTAAAATCACTTTCACTTGCACTCATATTTAGCACTTATTTAACATCATTTTAGCTTTATTTACTTGCATATTAGCTTATCTTCCATTAATGGCTTCCATGATAACATAGGTGCATACATTTAGCATATTTTGTAATTAACATTTTAGGCTTTTGAAGCTTGCATGCATTTGGAGTAGATTTGCATACACCCATATCGATTATGTTAGCATAAATCAAGTTAAAATAGATTGCATCATGTTAATTTAGTATTTAAACCATGTTTTATAACATATCTCTTATGGTTTCATCAATTTTCTTCAATAAAATTGATTGAAACAAGCTCATTATCAAACGGATTGGGAAAGGGTCGTCATTTCACATCAATGTGATACCACTCCCCCAATAGGATAAGTTTCAATGTCTTAGATTAGAGGTTTTTCAGCCTTTCATGATTTAGAATGTTAGTTTTAATGGCTTCTTTGTCTTTGTTTAGAGTGAATGATCTTATTGGGATTGATGCTTAGTGGGTTAAATATGCCTTGAATTTGTATAAATCAGGTGTAGTTAACCTATACTATGACATTGGTCACAACACCTGAGGTCATGCCTCTATTTGTTGAATCATTTTGGCTGAATGGAAAACACCCTTCAAAGGAAAATCTCTTCTTTTCTCGTGGAATTTGATCCCAGCCATGCTAGTTTGGAGCAAGTTTGAATTTCATATACCAAAAATTTGTTAAGTGCACCTTCCCCAAATTCATCCCTCGGCATAGGAAATGGAAATTTTAACTCGAGGGAAGCTATAAGATTTGATGTCGACCAAAATCAAAGTAGTGCCAAAATAAACAAAGCTAGTGTTGAAAATGCTAAAGATCTCTCTTGGACCAAGCCTGAAAATGGTTTTTGGAAACTCAATTTTGATGGCACCAGTAGGGGTAATCCCAATCCAATTGCTTTTGGTTGGATCTTGTGAAATAGTTTGAGCACTCCCATTACCCTCCGAGCAAGCTAAGTTGGACAAAATGCTAATAATCTTGCTAAATAAATAGTTGTTGTGAGGGGTATATTGGACTCCGCTCAGCTATCACCTTGTGATGTTTTTATGGAACCTGGTGACTCAGTGCTTTGAAGATTTTTTTTGTTAAAAGATTGGTTATTGGATATCAAGATAGAGGAAGCATGTGAGGTCCTTCACAATAGTTTGTTGCTCACCTTTCGGCTTCCATCATGTTTATCACTTGGCCATTAAGTCAGTGGAATGGTTGGCTAACTAGGCCCTTGACAATAGATTTCAAGAAAAGGAAGACAAGATCAATCAACAAGTCCATTTTAGTAGATTGCTAGACTTGATTCAAATCGATGCAAGTTAATTCATTGCTAACCTGTTTGCTTAGTGTTTTTATTAGTTTTATTGTATTTCTATATACTTATTTAACTTTGATGTCCTTCAATTTGTAACTATGTGAACTGGTTCTTCCAACTATGTTCTCTTCAGGTGTAGCAAATTATTATTATAAAAAAGACAATAGTTGGCTCTCAACTAAGAAACACATTGTTTTCCATTCACATGCTTAGTTCTAAAAAAATATTTTTGATAACCACTCCACCCTTTATGATCACATAATGTCAATACAAATAACAAAAACATGTATGTACGTCTCTCCCTGCCACATTTGCTATCTTAAGTGCTTTTGGGAGTTCAATAGAATCCCTTGTTACATAATGAAGTGTGACATACTTTACATATTTGAATAATATGAACTATATGTACACATAAATCACCTGAATCTTAGAACTTACCAAATGGCTTCAAAGACATCATATTTTAATAGATTCAGAATTTACACTGAAAACAATATATCAGTTTACATAAAATAAGTTTTATAAATGAAGCAACAAAATTTGTAATTAATTAACCTCCAAATGTAAGTGTGAGCAGCGTTATTTTACTATCCTAAAAGATGCAAAACAAAAAGAAAAAAGAAAGAAAACAACACTTCAAAACCTCAAGATAGGGCTACGTTGAACTTAAACAAAATAAAGATAAAAACCATATTTATACCTTGTATTATTTGATCTCCTTGGTTGGCCCTTTGATAGTTGATGAATGTGTGTTCCTTGATGGAAAATAGACTAAAAATGGATGCAAAATTATCTAGATTAGATGATGAATGCAATGAGCTATTTGGGTATTTTGATAAATGAATGCAAATGCAAGTGATGAGAGCTTGAAGCGTGCAACAATGGAGGATGTGAACATGAAAGTTGAAGAGTTCTATCTTGAATTTCCAATGTGATAAATGAAAAATGTGATTGTTCAAAATGAAAGAAAATATTTCATTTTAAGGGAAGAATCTCTAAAGAAATGAATGGTCAAGATTTTGCCAACATGGGAAAGATGAAGGGTTGTGGTGAGTTGAGGAATCACAAGCCCTCACATCTTTCCATGTGGAGGATGAGATGTCACAAAAATAGATGATGTGGAAAGAAGACACGTGAGGTGGAGGTACTTGCAAGTACCTTGGAATTAGGGGAAGATCTCCTTAAAAAGGAAGTTTTTGTCCCCATATGAGGGTGATGGTGACAAGTGAGGAATTTTAGAATGTCTTCTCTTATCATCATGGGGATGAGAGAAGTTGTTGGGGGAATAAATGTGAATTTAAAATTCACATGATTGGGAGTTGTCTAGAGGATAAAACAAGGTCCTCATAAAGAAGGCCCTTGTCCCATGTGAGTGATGTAACATCTCAATGATCCACATGGGGAAGAGAAGAGCTTTGGAGGAATAAAAGTGAATTTTAAATTCAGATGGGGAAGAGGTCAAGACTCAAAAGGAAAGTACTTATGAAGGGTTGACTTATAGGACATACCAAAGATGGTAAGAGGATTAGATTAAGGTCGTGCAAACAAGTGATTAAGAAGATTAATGAAGGATTTAGAGGCAAGTGGAAAAATATGGAGGATGTGACATTAATCTTGATTAAAGGTGTGCACATCCTAATTATGGATTAATTAAACTAATCTAGATTAGAAGAAGATTATGGAGGATGTGACAAGGAGAGAGAAAAGGGGAATTTAAGATTGATTTAAATTCAAAAGGTTAAATGACTAAATTAAATAAATTGATACACTTATTTAATTTAGAGAGGACAGGATGAAAGGTAAAGTATTTAATTATTAAATTAAATACTTTAGAAACCTTAGGCAAAGGGGGAATATTAATTAAATAAATCATTTAATTAATATCGATGAAATAAATGAGTAAAGGAGACGGATTTGACCATATGGGAGTGGTCAAATTTGGATGTCTACATTTTTCCCCTCTTTGACATCATTTCAAAGAATATTAAAAGATAGCACTAGAAAGAAGATGATTAGATTGGAAAAGATGTCTCAGTCATCAAAAGAGTGACTAGGAAGAAGGATGATAGGGGTGACAATGAAGATTAGGGATTGAGGATGCCCCCTCGAGAGGACATGCAGGTTCAAGAGAACACAAGTGTGCTCTCGAAATGGATGAGATGATGAAAGGGAAAAGGGGGAATATGATGCAAAGTGATGGATAGAGAGAATGATAAGTGATAGGAAATTGGGAAGCACAAATGGATTTAAGGATAAATGTGATGTTTCCCCAATCAAGCTACAAGCCAAAATGGGTTGATGATGGAGGGAGTGTTGTCGATGAGGGAATGATATATCCTGAAACAACACGAGGATAGGGAAGGATACATCCCGATGATGATGATGAAAGTGTTGTTGATGAGGGAAGGATACATCCCAGAACAACACCAAGGATAGGGAAGGATACATCCCGATGATGATGATGATGACGATGAGTGGATGAAGGCTTGTAGAAAGGTTGGGAACAAGACCAAGGATGTGATTAGATGATTGATGTTAGATTGAATGGATGAGAATTGGATAGAGATGTGAGATGGATGAAAACAATGAAAACAATGGAGGAAAAGATGCTTAGAATAACCAATCTATATTATTCTAAGAAGATTGAAAAGAGGATGAAATGATGAGGACTAATGAAACGATGGCTGAGAAGAGATGGAGGATACATGCAATGCAATGGAATAGAAAATGAAATGCAATCCTATAGAAAATGAAATGCAATCCTAATGCGATTTTCCATTTTCCATTTTCGGAGCACTGATTTTTGCTATAACATAAGACACTAAGTGCCAGGGTATGTGTAACCAAGGATTAGTGTCTAATGCATGAAACAAACACAACAGACAAGAAGGCTATTCCAACACCTCAAAGTCGTGATGAATTTGGTCGGGCCAAGTATTGGAATAACCACAAGCACAAAAGGATGCCCCAACGTAACACAAGACCGCAGTGATCTTGATGGGTACAACGTGGGACAACTAAGAAGATAGAAACAAAGAAAAGATCAAGATATGCCCCTATGTTGACCAGTCAAAGCACACCATGATATGATAGATCATGGCGACCTTGATAGGTGATGAAAGAAAGCTCAAATGATAAACAAAATGCCAAAAGTATCAAAAGATCGCAATCAATTTCAAATGTCCTTTGCCATAGGATCAAGGGGATGGATGGGATTGATGAGGTTTGTTAGGAAGGATGCATCTTGTTGAGACAAAAGATGGATACTAAACTAAAAGATTGACATGATGCAGGATATTCAAAACCGATTGAATCTGATGATATTGGTGGATCTCGTTTGTTAAGAACCAGATGGATAAGGGCATAACTTGGTGACACGACACAAGACACAAGACATAAGACACAAAGTTGACACACCCTAAAGACCTAGGGGCTCGGGGGCCTATCAAATATTAGCCTTTCCTACGTGACAGCACAGAGCCCTCGTAGTTTGATAAAAGGTTGACGATTGACCGTGGATAAAAGCGGGAAGAGGACGATGAAGACCTTGATTGATGACAAATATCGAACGGACAAAAGCAAAGCCTCGGGGATGGATCAAATGATCGACCTTGCCTATGTGAAATCGTAGGGGCAACGTAGTTTGAAAAATCCAACGACTGACCATGGATAAAGGATGATGAGATGACCAGGATGGACAAAAGGAGCCCCGGGGCGGGATCAAAAGATCGGCCTTGCCTACGTGAAAGCGCATGGAAAAAATAGTTCGACAAAAGACCAAAGACAAACGATGGATAAAGGATAGTGAGATAACCCTAATAAGGGGATCAAATGATGAAACTAATACGATGAGACAAGATAGACCTAGTGAATAGGATAGGATGATGGCGATCACATGAAGCTTAGGAATGGGATTGTTTTCCAAATCATCAAAAGATGAATTGGGAGGATGATACAATGGAGAGATGAGTGATGATAAATGACAAGAGATTGGGAAGATGTTCAAAAGAAGTGGGAGTGATGACGATGAGATAGATGGCAATAGATTGAATGGGGAGTAGCCTATAGCTAGATACCAATGACAAGGGATTATGAGATGGGATGAGGATAGAGATGAAGGGATGGATAGATAAGGATAAGGAGATGGAAAGATGCTAGAATTGATGGATAAAGGGATACAGATTTGGATGAGGAAAAGGTGACCAGATGGATAGATGGAAAGGTAAGGATTTGGAAGATAGAAGGGATGCTATGACGGATGGATAGGAAGATAAGGATGGGGAGATGAAAGGGGTTGTTTGGATTGGTAAGGAGATAAGGATGGGGAGGAAGATCAAGATGGGGAGATGGAAGGTATGCCATGATGGATGGATAGGAAGATAAGGATGGGGAGATGGAAGGGATGATAGGATCAGTGAATGATGTTTCCAAGGACTATGTCACAAAGAAGAAGATGCTCTGCTCTAGATATGTCGTGTATAATGAGGCAGGAGAGATGGAAGATAAGAGGATGGGAGAATAAAGGAGATAAATGGATTTGGATAGGATGCATGGGTAAGGAAGGCATATTAATGGTAGCATAATGGGTGGACAAGGAAGATAGATGGATGTGAATAGGGATTAGGATAGTGTATAGGTGAGGGGAATGAATGCCAAGAGGTGTCCAAAGCATGTATGTATGTTTACCCCTATCTATGTCAAGATCACAAGGAGGACAGAGGGATCGGGATAAATGGGATATGACAGATAGGATGTGTAAGATAGGTGAGATGGAGGAGATGGGTGAAGGGGATGCAGTTGCCCCCAAGGGCAGGAGGAAGTTGGATGGGGGATTTACACATGACGTCTGTTTTCTAGGTTTTCATCATGGTACATATCCAAGGTGCTTGTTTTCCAAGTTTTCACCATTGGACGAATTATTTCTCTTTACTTTTATTCTTTCTTTTTTTGACTTTTTGGACTTTTTTTTTACCTTTTTGACGTTTTTGGATTTTGGGATAGAATGCAGATGGAGATGGATAAGGATAGGGATGTGGATAAGTGGATTTAGAATATATGTGATTATGAGATGGATGAAGGACTCAAGCATCAAGTTCCAGACAAGGTATTAAGAGCCCATGTTTGAAGTGAGTATTGGATGTTGGTACAACCTTATTAGGATAGATGGATTATGCAAGAGAATGGATTAAAGGGATTTGATGGGGGAGATATGTGGGATAATGGATGGGATGTTGGAAAGTGTATGGGTGGAATGATGGGGTGGATGTGTGATGGGGAGATGTTTTCAAGACCAACATTGGCACATATGGTGGTGGATGTGAAATGATAGGAGTATTAATATGTGGATGATGTGGGGATAATGGAGGAGATGTGATAGTGAATTTTGGGACATAAGGACCCAAAACAAATTTAGGAGATGGTGGATGAGAATGATTAGCTTTTGGATTAGCAACTTTGGGTGTTGTTACAAATTTTTCATTTGAAGGCATTGCATCTTTTTTCTTTGAGATTCACATGGTTTTGATCTTTGCTTTGGGGGGCCTTTGTGACCTGTGGATTTGATTTGGATTTTGGATTTGATTTTGGATTGGATTTTTCTTTTTTTCAACATGTCTTTTTAAGGAGACATGAGGGGATTTAGATTCATGTGGATGTTTAGATTTATGCATTTTTTCTTTAGCATCCAAAGTGCTTTTAACAACAATGGGATGGGTACGAGGAGATGGATGATATGAAGGAAAAATGAATGGAGTGGTGGAGGTAGGATTTTGGGGATGATATGTGGATGGAGGATGTGCGGGTATGTGCCTTTGTTGATCCTAATTAGGGAACATGAGAGTGGGATTTTTATGATGGGTGACATGGATAGGTGATTTGTGGATAAAAGGATGAATAGGATGAAATGGAGGAGGTGATTGTGGGATATAAGGTCCTAAAATGGACTTAGTAGCTAGAGGACGTATGATGGTGGATGGAGGGACATAAGGACCCAAGATAGATGGAGGAGATGAAGGATGGGAGATGGAAGATGGAGGGACATAAGGACCCAAAATGGATTCAAAAGATGCAGGAGGAATATGGATGGTTGTGTTGAGGTGATATGATGGAGGGGGGATAGTGGCAAATGGTTTAGTGGAACAATGGGAAGAGCCTATTATTCTTTTGGAGCAAGCTCGTTGAGGACGTACAGAGGTTGTACCAACATTCTTGGATTGCAAGTCGTGAGAGATATATCCAAGACCTTGTGTACACAAATTTTCTTTGACATGGATGGGCTCCAGAATACCTTGTTCATGAAGGCCTAAACCTTTTCCTTGATAGTTCATGCTCTTGAGCATCTTCTCTATAGTAGGATGATTTTTATTTTGGAAGAATCATGCGAGTCCATTATTAGGTGGAGGAGGATGGGTAGTGTATATGCTCGGTTCATCGTCTGCAAGGAAACCACCATGGATGAATGTGAGAGTACTGAGGGAATATAAAAGTGGTGTGGGGATAGTGGGGTTAGACGACAATGGAGGATCATGAGATGGAGATGATGGGATAGCAGCATCTTGATCAGGAGGATTGAGTGGTAGGGGATCAAGAGAGGGATTAGGTGATATGATAGGATCTGGATTTGTGGCATCGGGTAATAAGGGCTCATGAGATGGAGCAGTTGGATCTTGAGTGTCAAGGGGATCATAGGATGGAATGGATGGGGGACTATGATCTTGAGGTGGACTAGATGGGATGGTAGGATCTTGATTTGGAGAAGGGGATATGTTGGTATGATTTGGATCAAGCTCTTGACATGACTCATCATGTGTGGGAGGCATGATAGTGGAGTGTTCGAGAGACTCTTCAAGTGGGGGAGATGGAAGGATGGAGGATTCTTGAAGTTCATGAGAATGGATTTTAGTGATACTAGCAGTGGGAGGAGTGGGTTGGATTTGTGTGTCTTGGATGGATTGGGTTGATCTAGGAGGAGGGGATTGGATATCTTCAATAGGTTCAGTGGCTCTCAGGGTAGGAGATGGGGTTCAATGGATTAAGTGGGTTTGATGATTTCAATGGTTTGAGTGGCACTAGGGGTGGGAACAGTAATGATAGGTGTGGGATGGAGAAGGGTCTCATCACTAGTGACTGTACATGGGGGAGTGGGGCAGAATGGTTCCACGATTTCAAGATGTGGAGTTGGGGATGTCTTCTTTGCCATAAGTCCTTGGAGAACTTCTGGAGTGAGAATCATGCATATTCTAGGCTTAGCTGGGGTGATGGGAATAGATGAAGGATTATGGGTTGGTGGAGGACTAGGATTATGGATTGGTGGACTAGGATTAGATGGGGGAATGGGATTGGATGTAGTTCTAGGAGTAGATGGAGGATTAGGACATGGTGGAGGATTAGGATTATGGATTGGTGGACTAGGATTAGATGGGGGAATGGGATTGGATGGAGGACTAAGAGTAGGTGGAGGATTAGAATTGGTGGGGGGATCAAGATTAGATGGAGGGTTAAGGTAGGGATATTGTGACAGCATACTAGAATAGGAAGAAATGGATGGTGGATTGATGTTAGAGGAAGTAGATGGGGAATTAAGATAGGAATATTGGGACGGTGGATTAGGACAAGAGGATATGGGTGGTGTATTAAGACAAGAGGATGTGGGTGGTGGATTGTAATAAAGGTATTGGGATGGTGGATTAGGATAGGAAGATTGAGATGGAGGATTGAGATAGGAGGACGTGGATGGTGGATTAGGATAGGAAGATGTGGATGTTGGATTAGGATAGGTTGATGGGGGTGTAGGATTAAGATATAAAGGTGTGGATGTAGGATTAGGATAGGTTGATGGGGGTGTAGGATTAAGATATAAAGGTGTGGATGTAGGATTAGGATAGGTTGATGGGTATGTAGGATTAAGATAAGAAGGTGTGAATGTAGTATTAGGATGGGCAGACTGGTAAGGAGGATTAGGATAGGGGGACATGGGTGGGGGATTGTAATAGGAGTATTGGGATGATGAATTAAAATAGGAATGTTGGGATGGTGGATTAGGATAGGCATATTGGGATGATGGATTGGGATAGGAGGTTGTGGATGTTGGATAAGAGAAAGATGTAGATGAAGGATATGATGAATATGCAAACGGGGAAGATAATGGATATCCCTTGTCAAAGGTAGCATAAGGAGTGTTATTAGGTGTGGATGAAGACGTAACAGGATAGCTCGGAGGGGTGATTGGATTTTGGAAAACGGTTGGGGAAATCTTAGTAGAAATGATAGTGTCAAAGGGATCTATGTCATATACCTCTTGATCAACAAGGCTTTCATTATCATTGTCAACGTAATTAGGGTTTCCCTTAACTACAATCTTCGGTTGCATTGATGGAGGATAAGGATTCATGACATTGGATTAGATGGATATGGATTGAAAAGATGGAAACGAACAATTAGAAGGAAAGAAGAGATGAAAAAAGGATAAATAGGATGGATTTGAAAAATATGGAGGAATGGATCCTAAGATTTGTTTCGATATCAGAAGATCTTGGATGAAAATGTACTAAAGTTCAAATCGGTATTTAGCTCAAGCTCATATTGGGATTGGATTAAAGCTCATATTAGAATGATTGGATGATGTGATGGAATTGACTCTAAACCAAGTTTAGAGGTTTGATGGGATTGGATTACCACAGGATGATTACGACCCGGAATCTACCTCAAGATGGAAGTAGATTGATTGGGTGATCGGATAGGGATGCGGTTGGATTTGATTGGACAAGATTGATTGATGAAACAATTGATAAGATCGAATGATGGATCAGATAGGATGATGAAAGGGATTCTAAACCAAGTTCAGAGATTACCCTAGGTGACTTAGGGTGTTGAATGATCATATTAAAGGATAGATAGATGATTGTGGCACCGAATCCAACTTGAGATGGAAGTGGATTGATTGGTCCAAAGATGATAACTAAATCAAGATGGATGACAATCTTGAGCAGATGTGGATGATGACGATCAGATTCAAACACCTAAGCCAATTCAGATAATAACCTCTAAAACAAAGTTTAGGGGATTCGGATCGAGAAAATGATGAGCGATATGTAACCTAGAGATGTTTTAGGATGATGTGCCTATATGATTTGGATGATGAACGAATGAACTTGGGAGAATTTCGATGAATTGAAATGTAGACTACAGGTGAACAAAAGATGCAAAATGACTGGATAAAGGTCAAGTTCACCCAACTGAAGGGCAAGGTCACCCAAGTCAAGGTCAAAATCGCCTATCTAGAGGGCAAGGTCACCCAAGTTTAGGTCAGGGTCAAGGTCTCCCAAGTTCAGGTCAAGGTCACCCAAGTCAAGGTCAAGGTCAAGGTCGCCCAAGTTGAGGTCAAGGTCGCCCAAGTCAAGGTCAAGGTCACCTATCTAGAGGGCAAGGTCACCCAAGTTCAAGTCAGGGTCGCCCAAGTCAAGGTCAAGGTTGCCTATCTTTGGGTCAAGGTCGCCTATCTGGAGGGCAAGGTCGCCCAAGTTCAAGTCAAGGTTGCCCATCTGAAGGTCAGGGTCACCTATCTGTTGGGCAAGGTCGCCTATCTGAAGGTCAGGGTCGCCTATCTAAAGGTCAGGGTCGCCTATCTGAAGGTCTAGGTTTCCTATTTGAAGGTCAGGGTTGCCCAACTCAAGGTCAGGGTCACCTAACTTAAGGTCAAGGTCACCTATCTGAAGGTCGAGGTCGCCTATCTCAAGGTCAAGGTCGCCTAACTTAAGGTCAAGGTTGCCTATTTGAAGGTCAAGGTTGCCTATCTGAAGGTCAAGGTCACCCAACTAGTTCTAGACATGTCTAAATCAGAAAATGGTCAAATGGACTAACGAAACAGACGAATGAACCTTTGAAATAAGAAAACGAGGTATCAAAACGAGCAAACAAACTCTTGGAACAAGCAAACGGATGCTCGGAATGGGCCAATAGACACTCGGAATGAGGAATCGGATGCTCAGTATGAGGAAACAGATGCTCGAAACAGGCAAATGCACACTCGAAATGGGGAAACGAATGCTCGGAACAAGGAATTGAATGCTTGGAACAAGGAAACAGATGCTCAGAACGAGAAAACGGACGCACGAAATGAGGAAAAAATGCTTCGAATATGAGAACAGAATGACTGAACAGGAGGCGGGACTGACTATTTAGAGTGCAAAATTGCCCTAGTATGGGGCAAGGTCACCCAACTTAAGGTCAGGGTCACCCCTCTTGATGAAACAAGCGAATTTGATAGGTTGTTTAATTGTCAGTGACTCAGGCAGAGGGCAGAATCGCCCCTATTCAAGGCAGGGTCACCCCTATTAAGGCAGGTTCACCTATTTAGTGAAAGATGGAAAATTTTGACAATGAACAGACTCAAAAATGACTGAGACAGAAGACAAGGCCACCCCTGTTGAGGGCAAGGTCACCCCTATTCAAGGTGAGGTCGCCTCTGTCAACAGACCTGGACTTGACTTAGGTGAAAATGACTATGGCAAAGGACCAAAAACACAGCAAACAACAAGCAGATGGTAAGGCTGACTTTACTAAACATAAATTCAATGGTTTTGCACAAAAAATGCAGTTCAAATAGCATAATTCTAAGATTAGTGAAAAGAGTATGGCCAACACGGTCCTCTAACTAGGCTCAACAAAGTAAACTAGGGAGTCTTCGATATACGCATGGTAAATGAGGCATAACCATGAACACCAACTCGTCTACAAGTGTGAGTCGGGAACCCCAATGAGGTACTGAAGGCTTGGACCAACTCTTCACTTTTTATCTAGGTATCACCCTAGCTTCAATACTCCGTTAGACACGATGTGACTGGATTGGGGTACAGCTTTGGCTCTCCCCCCTTTATATACCCCATCGGTACACGTGGTTGGGATCATCCCTTAGGGTGATGAAATCCCTAAGCAATTGTCGCTAAAAAGATAACACTAACCATTTTCGGCTACTCCCCAAACTCACACGAAGTGCAAGGCAAAAGCTTGAACGATGTAGTGCCCCTTGGGCAACACAAAGGACTAAGTAAGGTATGATTTATCTTCACCCAGGATCGCCAAATGGGGCAAGGGAATTGGATACATCAATAGCTTACTTGACAAGCAAAGCACACAATATATTGACTCCCCCCATTTAAAACTATGTGCCTAACTAGTATGAAGAAATGAAAGACAAACAATCTAACTAATAACTTGGCCTATTCATCTTGTAGCAAACACGTTAGAAGTTTATCCTCCAATCTTCAACAAGCGTGAAATGGCTGCACAAATGTTAGTAAAAACTAGCACAATCACCAACAAGACAAGTTAGGGGGTCAGTATTAATCAAAACAATAGAAAACAAACTCTAGAAATGAAATTTAAACCACTATTTTTACCTCACAGACGCCTCTGTTTGGGTTGGGGTCGCCCCTATTTAGAAAATAGGGAGAAAATTTTGTTTTTGCTTCTCAAATGGGAAATTCAGCAAGGGCAGAATCACCTTTGTTCAAGTTGGGGTCGTCTGTCTTGGGGCAAGTTCGCCTATCCTAGAGCAAGGTCGCCCATGTCTATTACAGAGTCACCTCTGTGTAACCTGAACCTACAAGATATCAAACAACAGCAAATGTGAAAGAAAAAAGACCCATTTGTGGGTCCCATCGGGCATGCCAGAAATGTGAGCAGCATTATTTTACTGTCCTAAAAGATGCAAAACAGAACAAAAAAAAAAAAAAAAAGGAAGAAACCAACACTTCAACACCTCAAGATAGAAGAAAACAACACTTCAACACCTCAAGATAGGGCTACATTGAACTTAAACAAAATAAAGATAAAAACCAGATTTATACCTTGTATGAGTTGATCTCCTTGGTTGGCCCTCTGATAGTTGGTGAATGTGTGCTCTTTGATAGAAAATTGACTAAAAATGGATGCAAAATGATCTAGATTAAATGATGAATGCAATGAATTATTTGGATATTTTGATAGATGAATGCAAATGCAAGTGATGAAAGCTTGAAGCATGCAACAATGGAGGATGTGAGAACATGAAAGTTGGAGAGTTTTATCTTGAATTGCCAATGTGATGAATGAAAAATGTGATTGTTTAAAATGAAAGATTTTTCTTTCATTTTAAGGGAAGAATCTCTAGAGAAATGAATGGTCAAGACTTTGCCAACATGGGAAAAATGAAGGGTTGTGGTGAGTTGAGGACTCACAAACCCTCACATCTTGCCATGTGGCGGATGAAATGTCACAAGAACAAGTGATGTGGAAAGAGGACATGTGAGGTGGATTTATTTACAAGTACCTTGGAATTAGGAGAAGATCTCCTTAAAAAGGAAGTTCTTGTCCCCATATGAGGGTGATAGTGACAAGTGAAGAATTTTAGAAAGTCCTCTCTTATCATCATGGGGATGAGAGAAGTTGTTGGGGGAATAAATGTGAATCACATGATTGGGAGTTGTCTAGAGGATAAAACAAGGTCCTCGTAAAGGAGATCATTGTCCCATGTGAGTGATGTGACATTTCAATGATCCACATGGGGAAGATGAGAGTTTTGGAGGAATAAAAGTGAATTTTAAATTCGCATGGAGAAGAGGTCGAGACTCAAAAGGAAAATATTTATGAAGGGTTGACTTAGAGGACATACCAAAGATGGTAAGAGGATTAGATTAAGGTTGTGCTAACAGGTGATTAAGAAGATTAATGAAGGATTTAAAGGCAAGTAGCAAAATATGGAGGATGTGATATTAATCCTGATTAAATGTGTGCACATCCTAATCATGGATTAATTAAACTAATCCAGATTAGAAAAAGATTATGGAGGATGTGACAAGGAGAGAGAAAAGAAGAATTTAAAATTGATTTAAATTCAAAAGGTTAAATGACTAAATTAAATAAATTGATACATTTATTTAATCTAGAGAGAAAATGATGAAAGATAAAGTATTTAATTATTAAATTAAATATTTTAGAAACCTTAGGCAAAGGGGGAATATTAATTAAATAAATCATTTAATTAATATTGATGAAATAGATGAGCAACGGAGACGGATTTGACCATATACGAGTGGTCAAATTTGGATGTCTACAGTAAGCTTTAAAATAGGATGAAAAATTGTTTATATACATTTTTTAGCTTTCCAAATGTAAGCTTTTAAATAGGATGAAAAATTGTTTATGTACATTTTCTTGGCTTTCCATGCATGCATTCAAAGTTGCATCCAATTATTCTACATAAGGAAAAATAACCCTGTAATGCAGGTACAAAAACAATTACCACAGAAACTATGATGCATGTCCAATCAAAGTCTTAAAAATTGGATTCTAAATTCTAGAACATTAAATGGTCTTGCTTTCCACAACCATGATTTTGGCGACAAACTTGTTATCACAAATTAGCAAATTCAGTATCACTCTTGAATTGAAGTGCTTTTGAATAGTAGGAATTCCAAAAATAGATAAGAGTAAGCTAGCTGGTACAAATGAAACTGCTTTATAAGCATAGTAGTACAGGAAACAAAGCTTTGTTTAATATATCCATTGTCATTTTCAACCACAAGATAAAGATGATTAAATCTAACCCAAAGTTTGTGGAGAATTCAATGTATTTGCAAAAATATAAATGGCCTAGAAATCATGTAACAAAGAAAATATTATGGGGTCGAAAATTGAAGATATGATAAAACATGATATGATATCAAAAAGTGAGTAAGATGAAGAATGTTTGAAAACGCCATGTGACTTCATTTTCTTATTTTTTTGCAATTGGTGCTCTTAGATACTTCTAACTAGAAAGCAGAGTAAGTTTATGCCTCTTTTGTGACCTCCTTTTCAATAATAATACAAGATCTTATATTTTTCCAATAAAATAAATGGAAAGTGGGGGTCTTTAAGAACAAGGGTTGAATTTTCGGAGGAATCCACAATCACCTCTTTCTATAATTTTATTTATAAATAAACTATTCTCAACTGAAAAAAAAACATATTCCAAAAATAATAAAATGGAGCATGGTAGGAAAGATCCAAATGGTGATTTGTAGTGATCTGATGACAGAAAGTAAATTTCAAAACCTGCTTGGTAATCCCGGATACATCGTACTGTCACCATTCAGGAAAACCGAAAATATGCTGTTGTATATGTGTGTACCATGAATTGGCTATAAACTTTTCTTGTTGAAATAAATAAGTGCTTTCAAATGAAGTTTATATCATTTTCACTCCTATTTCTCTTCCTGTTCAATGTTGGTATGTGAAGTCAGTTTTGATTACAGTTTTGGGGACTTACTATTTTTAGCCATACATGTGTTTGACATGTAGTTGCACAAGTCACACTTTATATTTTCAGAAAGTCTTCGAAGAAGAAGATTTGACAATTGAGATGTCTTATGGCTATGCAAGTCATGTTTTTTTTGCTATGATTTACAGATTGTTGTAACTGCAAAAATATTCCTGAGATAATATAATTGAGAAATCTTTACCTATGGTTTTTTCCTGGTACATTACCAAGTTTTTCCACATAAATCTGTGCATTTCGTGATTGTTATCTTGCATTGTTTAATTTTGCACTGTTAATTTTCTCAACATTCAATACATACCAAATTAAAAACTATACCCCACTAGGATTTGGTGTCATTATTTTTTTGTCAGCTAACCCTACATGTACCTCATTCCCTATCTATCTACTGCAGCAATTACAAATGCTGTCCACTTAGAGGAAAAATCTGTAACAATAAGGTTGTAACTTATTAACTTATTTGCTAAAGGGGTCAATGAGTAACAAAGAAAATGACATCCATCTTAATGAATGAAAACTGCTAAAATTTTAGAAGGGGCAAGAAAACAAGGAATGGCTATTTGAAGAAGTTTAAATGAAAGTTTTTTCAGACATGGAACCATTATGTTAAAAGATACAAGAATTATATGCAATCAGGATGACAGAACTTCAGTGAAAATTAACAATTTCCTTGATGAATTGCAACAGATTATACTTTATAAGAGTATCTAGTAATGTTTTTTATCTTGATATTGGGGGACTGGAATCAAAACACTAAATGCTTTTCATTTCTAACGATGGGCTTCTGTGGAAGCGTCTCAAGCTCCTAACGATTCATGTGCAGGTGGCCCCATTACAGGTTTTTTAAATCCTAAAAGGAATAGTAAGGACTCTTTATCATAAAAGTAGAGTGGAGTGAATTTTAGGTAAATTTTATGCCAAGTTGAAAGGTTCCTATTGTGAAAATTTTTAAGAGTGAAACAGACATTTGTGTAAAGAACCCTAAATATAGCATTTATTAGCTAAATTTTTTGTATTAAATGAGACCACTACCTTAGCAACGTAAGAGAAAACCATTGACTTCGAAGCATCCTTTAGCTCCTTTGACAAATTTCCGATATGCACATTGACTGCAGAGTTGAAATGGGTGTATTTTTAATCTTATAAAACATTCAGGAAAGTTTTCTTGAACTTCATTAGATCAATAAAATTTTGCCTTGTGGTTATCTTGTTTGAGGTGTAAACAAATGTTAGATTCTTTTGCAATCAGCTACATAGAATTATTAGTGTCCTTTCAAATTGAATCGAATCTTCTCCCTGAAGATGGATCTCTCAAGCATTAGCTTAAACCTCCTTTTCCTTGAAGATAGATCCAATCTTCTCCCTAAAGATGGATCTCTCGAGCTAATTGGCTTCAGTCTTCTTCTCCTCTGGTAGGGATCGAATCTTCTTCTCCTTAAAGGTAGATCCAGTAGAGAGATGTCAGACACTAGCTCCTACAAAAAGTAGGACACATAAATACAATTCCATAAATTTTGAGTTAGCTCCATGTCAATTGGAGACTTTTCTAACCTGGTTATGTTAAATAGTATTATTTTTACGAGTGCCTGGAGAATTCTTTATGGGCTTTGCCAATTTCATTTTTGTAATATGGCTGTTTTCCAGAGAAAAAGGAGTACTCTGATGAACCAAAACAAACACATGATCTATCATTTAGGGGTCTTCAGATGAACCACCATCAGAATAATTTTGTAGCTTATTTGTGCTACAATCTGTTTAAAATTATGTCCCACTTAAGTTCTGATGTACACTACACTACAGGCTGGAGAACAAATAGTGGAAGCCATTGAACAATGCATATACAGATTTCACCACTATCAGAAGAGTGATCCATGATAATACCCAAAAGCAGCTCAACAAAATGTGAAGCTCAAGCCCATCAGTTTACTAGCGAGACAGAAGTTGCAACTATTTAGAGTAAATGTTGAGGAAGATACTTTAAGACATTGAAATATGCACAAAGCCATTAGACCATGTAAAAAAAACACTGGTCAGAGATATGATAGCTTTTTCAACTTGAGCAAGGACAACAGACTACTTGGCAGGGAGATGCTAAAATTTTGGAAGCTTTGTTTGATCAAGCTGCTGAATATTAAAAAAAAGTTGAAGCACATTCTCTACGAAATCATGATGACTGGTCATTTACGGGAATTTTTTAAGCATGTAAATGTCTCTATTACCATACTAGGAAATTGTCAATATAATGCAATATTTTATCCTTCCAAGAAAACTAATGTTTCATATAATTCAACAAAATTAGATCTCATATTGTTGTTTCATAAAAAAATATACTGACAGTTATTGAAGCTAAGCCTTCTTTAAACCTCTTAAATATGTTGCTAATGACCAGTATAAGTAGTTTCCCACAGGTCATTTTCAATCACGGAAAGAATTGCGTGAAATTTATGAACCTAAATTTGTTTGTCAAGTTATTGTAGTAAAATAGTTCATGAGATGTATGGATTGAAAGAAAAACTGAAAAACCAAGAGATGAACAAAGAAAAAGATTGGTCATGAAGGGCTCATTGCCTAAATACGGAAAAGTTGGTCACTTCGCTGCCTAAATATGGAAAAGTTGGTCACTTCGCTGCCGAAATATACAAATCACAGTTCTATGCTAACCCCTTGTCCCCATGCAGCTGCTTAAGTCCATTTTCTGCTTAAAAATAAGCAGCTAGAGTGTCCCCATGAAAATTTTTATTTATGGGAATATAGAATAATTCGGAATCTTTTCCTATTTTCATGAAGCAGCTAGAGTGTCCCCATGAAAATTTTTATTTATGGGAATATAGAATAATTCAGAATCTTTTCCTATTTTCATGAAGCAGCTACTGCTTAGGAATTGAAAATAGGCTGTAGAAAAATGGGGAGGCTGAAAATAAGCAGCTGCTGCATATTGAAAAAAAAATGCCATGTGCCTCCACAAATTTCTCTGCCTCCTTTTTTACATTTGCCTCCAATTTTTCTCTCCACTTTTTAACAAAATATTACTAATACTATTTATTTCATTATTTTCTGTCCTCAAAATTTTGCTTTTCCTTTCAAATAATTTCCACAACAATTTTACTGTTGGTGATATCATTTTCATTGTGGGTGCTGCTCATATTGTGGATAAATGTCATTCACCGTATAATATTTTAACATTTAAAAATAGACATAATTGGTGGAAACAGGAAAACTGTAGAAGGCAGAAATTTGAGTAAACAGTCAAGAAGGATGTTCTTGTAGGAAAAATGCATTGCACTAGCTAATTGCATAAACTCATAATGCAAATAGGCCATGGACAGTCAAATTCTTTACCCTGCATACTATTTATCTTCACAATTCAATAGAGGAAAGAAATAATAATTTTTTAAAAAAATATACAGTTGAGAAAATCAAATTTAAGTGCTTAAAAATAAGCAGAAAAAAAAAAATATTCATGCGGCCACCAGCTCCACAAATTGCTCCTTAAAATGTTAAGCAGTAGCTGCTAGCCAAAATAAGTCAAGCAGATGCATGGGGACCTGCCCTAATATCCCCTTCTACAGATGCCAACATGCTAAGTTCAATCAAAATCCTTGAAAAGAACTACACATTTTATCAATTGTGAGATGTCAATATCATCAATATTAGCTAACAAAATATGGATTCAACCTTAATAATAGACGAAGATCAGTGATCAAACCAAAGGATATTTTAGAACAATAGATCAAAAAATCAGTTTCCCACGATGGGAAAAGAAATGAATTAAGAGATACAAATGATGGCATATAAAATAAAAGCCACGACTACAGAACACTCAGCAATGGGATTGTGAAGGGTTCTTGACAATATGCCAATAAGAAGATATACGACTCAAATCATTCATCATAACCTACATTCTTCTCTCCATCCTAACATCAACCTAGATGCTAGTAAGTTTAAAGCTGGAGCCTCTTAATTCTTACCATATATGAACCTGCTTATATGAATAAAATAATTCCAGAAATCAGCCAGGTGTTTTGCAGTTAAAACAATAGTTATGGAATATTTCCTGTACCGGACAAAGATCCAAATTTGAGATTGGTTGCTTATGTGCTACAACAACCAACTTTTTTGGTAGCCGTTACATCATCCTTGACATTTATAGACTGCCCTTGTGATGGGACAGCTGCACTATCTTCCGAAGCATCCAGGGCTTTCTTACTCACAACCCTGTAGATTTGAGTAAGTACCTGCTTGAAGGCATTTTCCACATTTGTAGATTCCAGAGCAGATGTTTCTATGAAATAAAGCCCTTCTCGTTCAGCAAATGTCTGGGCATCTTCAGTGGAAAGAGCCCTCAAATGGCGTAGGTCAGACTTGTTACCCACCAACATCACCACAATATTGTGTTCAGTGTGATCACGAAGTTCTTTGAGCCACCTCTCTACATTTTCAAAGGTAACATGTCGGGTGATATCATAAACCAGTAATGCACCAACAGCTCCACGATAATATGCACTTGTAATTGCCCTGTACCTGCTCTCAAAAAAGACATGTATTCACTAATGAGGCAATTGAAAGTGCCCTAATTTGATGCAGAGCTCAATTTCAACAATAAGAAAAGTATAAAAACTGCTAATGAAATCAAGCATTGACAATCCCTGATGCTTTCTATTTAGAAACAAGACAAAAGATAACTGGATCTGCACGGTGGGGATTGTTTTAGACAGTGACATACCTCCTCTATATGGAACAACACCTCTGTGACAAAAAGACATCAGCAAAAGAATGAAATTGTACCCTAACTAAATTTTTCAGTAAGCTCTGTACAGTTTAATACAGTTCAACTACATGCAACTGTTCAGCTTATAAAGATAAATAAATATTCACACAATATCAGGCAATGTCATAGAATTAATCAACAAAGTTATAACTTCAGCGAACCTTATCCTGTTAGACCAACATCATAGAATTCAACAAAAACTGCATTTTAGTGAAACATATCTGGGTTTAAGCATCAAAAAAAATTAGACCACAGAAGAAACATTTGACTCCACACTCTCTAACCTTGCCTTATTATGCTGGTCTACATAAGAAACCAAGCATAACCATGGACTTCATCATCCATGAACCAAATCATTGTAGAAGTAATTTCAATTTCCTTAAAGAGTTATAAAGTCATACAAAAGATGGATATAAGAAGATCCTTTTGACATAGAACCACAAAAAAGTTCTGCCAAGGAAAGCAAAAGAAGAATAACAGGATGTACGACTAATTTCCAAACATGATAGATATCTCAGAACAAATATTAGAAGCCTTTCTATCATATTTATCTATATGCACGGATGATAGGTGGTATGATGTATGTTTAAGTAACTGGTATACTAGGACAGAAAATCCCTTTCTATGACCAAACTGTGTATACATTCAACAGAGTTGAAAGAAGCATGATGCATTGTCCCTAGTTCCCAATGATTTTATTATACCCATCATAGTTACCAAGTTTGAAAATTCAGTTCATTTGCAAGGTCCAAAAAAAATCAGAAATCCAGAAACTTCTGAAAGGTTCCAAACAATCCAATTCAGAATTATATATATATAAAAGCTCAGAACAATAACATGTTCCATGAAAGAAAGTTAATTTTATCATAATATCAAAACCTATAGCTTGTTGACTTCATGTTAAAGTTTGCCTGAATGGATCTTTTGTACATCATGAGCTAGAAGTTATAACTTGTAATATGTCCCCTTATAAGATTTAAAATTTCCCAAATATTATGCAAATCAATCTTCTTTGGAAGACCCCAGAGATTTTAATGGAATAAGGCATAATAGCTCTTAATTATAAAATTCAGAAAATCATAAATATACTTGGCCTAGTGATTAGTTGTGAGATTTCACTTTCCAAAAATAGGTCCAAAAGCCACATATGTAATACAGAAAATAATTCCTGTAAATTTAGCTAACCATATGAATGGTAACTGTAAGGCATTCAGTGATCAAATCAGAACAGAGATGGCTTTCATATAAAAAAAAAGGTCATGTATACAGCTGCAAACTTGCAGTGCCACAGCTATAGTTACAGTGCAAAGTTCAGGACAAAAATAAATATCCAGATGACTCCATAATCGAAATACCCGTGTCCACATCTTCAAATGGTGTGGAAATCACCAAAGAATAGAACTCGTAAATTAATGAAATTTTTAAATACACACACATCAAGCCATTGAAAAGTGGTATCAGTTGCCTCAAAACAAATTTGTGTCATTCACATGGAACTTGGGAATCGCCTAGAGAAACAAGCAGTGTTTTTCAAAAAAATATTATGCAGGGCACAGCAGTCAAACTCAGGAATCCACCAGTCAAACAAGCAGTATTTTTTAACATGTAAACAAAGTAATGATGATTTATGGAAAATAACATGGCAAGTTAAGCAGTTATGAAATGTAGTTAAAATGTGTTTAAGATTGGTGTTTGAAACTTTGATGGGATTGAAAATTGAAATGTTTACAGACATTTTCCTCATAGTTTAATTATTTTCCTATTTAATATATACATTACATGTTTATTTTGATTTCTATGCAATGTATTTGGTGCTTTTTTTGCTACTTTTATGAATATTATTATCAATAATAATATAGTTTTTAATTTAGCATGTTTTTCCTGTTTTAAACCATGTAATGGAAAAACACTTGCAATTTTGTCATACGATGTTGTGTGTCAAAAAAATGCTACTATGGTAGCCACCAAACAATTCCATCATAAATAGTAGCTTGCTCCTATTTTGGGAGAATGTTCCACATTTTGCATTCTTAATGGGCTTAAATATTGGGTTGAGTAGCCTCATTCGTGGAGTCCCTCTTCTAAGTTGAAGTGTTTCAAGCTGGATGCACTAGCTCAATTTCATAGATCCCCTTGCTGTGGTTACTCAAACTAAATGGCAATATATTGAATAATGGCAGAAATAAAAACTTGGCATAGTTGATCTACTTTGGGAGAATTGCATGATAGAAAACATTCCAATCCAACTTGACATTAGTACTCTACAGATGGCTTTTGTGAAAGATTAGAATAGAAACCTGCCCATAATTTCTAAATTAACAGATATAGAACAAGATGAAACACTGCTGGTTTGGTTAGATATGTCCGGTTCAATGCATTGCATTGATGGAAGATCTAGCGCAGTCTATATTTTGTTGAGCTTAAAAAAGAAAAAAATAAACTACAAACAAAAGTAAGGACAAAGTCCCCATACAGGGAGGCTGCCACTCCCTTGTGCAGGCGGCCCCATAAAATGGATAAATTTAGCATCCTTCTCTAAAAGTCCATAGCGGCCATATTTTTAAGTTGAAACTAGAGAGTGGGGCCTAAAAGTTTTGAGCACATGCCAGAAATCTCCCCGAACAAAAGGTTGTGATGTGGAAGTTTTCAAGAAAATTGCAATAGATGAATTTGAATGCATAATTGTGAAAATCTGTAGGGAGAGAAAGATATTTCATGTCTTATGAGACCATGTTCACAGTTGTTGGATACTTCCCCCTCCCTTGTCTAGAATCTGGATGCACGTAACTGCATACTGGATACAGTATAAGGATACAATACTCTTGGATATGGCATAGGTACTGTATACAAACGTATCCATATACAAGCCTATATTTGGCTTGTATCCAATATGTTTGGATACAACACCATATTGTCTGGTGTTGTATCCAATTTAGGGTTATGAAAGAGGATATATAAAAATTGCAAACACACATGGGCACATGCACATACATATATATTTAAATCACTACAAACACAAAACATAATATAACAAAATAAATATTATAAGCTAAAATATAAAAACCAACATATGTAACTTAAAGTTATGTTCTAAGGAACAAGAACTACTTCTCCTTCATGCTCAATGTTCTTCATAGATAAATGAGAGCTCTATCGTTCTGCCCTTTGGTCCACTAGCAATGGTCCACTAGCAAAGGATAACTGCAATGTTAGGGTTTTGAAAGATGTTCTTGTACTTGTGACAACCTGAGTGGGGCTTCTTCAACAGCTCCATTTGGCAATTTAAATTCATCAACTACATGTGTTAGCTCCTCTAGGACGAAACCAAGAAAAACAATGCAGATCTCAACATCCCAAAACAAGATCCTTGAAGGTAAAGATTTATTTGTTATAGAATTTTTTTATTTTGCTCATGAGCTGGTTAAGCTTAACATGCCAAAGAGGATCATTCAAATCCTCCTATTATCGATCTTGACAAGGAAGCACTAGGAGATGAAGCTGCACATATAGATCATACTATGATCTGTCAATTCCTTAATTTCTGGCCTAGCTTTGTGGAGCTTTACAAGTGGATCAAAGAGAACTGGCAACCCATCCTTGATGGCGAGATTTGCATTGGCCCTAACACCAAAGGATTCTTTTATGTGATATGTGAATACCCCAAGGGCAAGGAATTGCTGCAACAGAAGAGGCCCTAGGTTTAGGACAAGTCTTTCCTGAGCATAAAACCATGGTTTCCTAAATTTGACCCCTTCACTGAAATTTCAACAGCAACCCCAATTTGGGTGTGATTACCCAACCTACCACTACATTTTTAGGGATCTTCCTGTTTGGCCTCAATCGGCAACTCCATTGGAAAACTTGTTACTAAGCCTACTTCTAAACCGAAATCCTCCTTCACTTTTGCCTGAATGCTAGTAGAAATGGATCTTTCAAAACCCTTACCAAGACAAATTGGAATTAACGTCAAAAACAACATATGGAAACAACTAACTGATTATGAAGGAATAGCATTCAGATGTAGACATTTCTATAGCACAGGGCATGAGGCAAACAAGTGTAAAAAAAATTCTTCAGCTCCTTTGAAGCAAGCCACTTGGTGGAAGGGGGCAGATCTCAACCGCCAACACATTTTCCCCACTATTAAAAAAATATGTTGATGATGGTGCTTCTTTAGCAGAATCATGAGCTGCCTGAGCTGCCCCTCTTCAAAGAGACAAAATTCCAGAGAAGGATGCTTCCTCCCTCACAAACACTGCAAGAGAATCAGAGCACAAAGAGGCCTCCTTGATTGTGGAAGATCCCTCACAAAACATTAGGCCTGTAATTGAAGATCTATATGGGGAAGAAACCAAGCAATGGACAACTGTCAAGTGGAAAAAGAAATCAGCAGGAAATGAGAAGTGCAAAATGACTCTGCACTCCCATGTTAAGATGGAAAGACAAGATTCACAGGGAAAATAGCTTGGGCTCTCACCATCATAGACAGTTTGATAATTGTAGGCATTCTTGTGCACCCCTATTTACAGGGAATACACATCATTTTATTTGATGTTTATGATTTACTCAAAGGGCGTGGCTCCCTTGGCCACAATTTACTGATAAAAAGAAAAAAAAGTTATGTGTTATTCCTTAAATGTATTAATGGATATTTTATAATTGCCATATCTAGCCACATCCGTATCAGGGGATCTTGAAAATTTGCCATTTCCATGCAACTCCGTCACAAATGACTCAGAAATTTCCTAACAGTACCTGTAAAGTAAAAGATCCCATGGACAAGGGGGTTAATTTATTTTCCTTACTGTTATTGGGAATATTTCAGTCATTTGCTGCGAGAGAATCCTGAAGGAAGAAATACCCCACTCTCCACTACATTTTTTCAGGATTATGCATTTAAAGTTAACATTTCAAATTTCTTGGAAAATCACAGTGACCACGCAGAGTCTGCAACTTGGAGAAAAACCTAAAATTTGGAACAGGTGCTTGAAACTTCCAGCCCTGCCCAATTAAAGATTTGCCTAAAATATATGGTCGCTTTCTAGAGATGTTAAAAACATTTCTGTTATCTGGTTGACTGTTTCACGATCCCTCCAGGCCAACATAGATAAGAGTAGTAGTCCCATTCCATCAGTTCATGTCCTAAAATATTCCGGGCAGCCTACTTCATCGAATGATTGCATACGAGACCAATAAATTCAATCGAAAAAATCACAACCCTGCAATGGCTAGGTGAAATTAATGTAAGAGATCCCATGTCTACAACTTATTGGGCCCAAAAAGGACAAGTTTCACAATTCTGAACTAGTGGGATCCAGGCTTAAATGCTAACGCACACTCACTACGATGCCAAAGCCCAACCTTGTGGTTAAGAAATTCTCCAGCAAGGGCAATCCCAATAACCAAGGATTAAGCTTACTAGCAGAAGGAATCACCCCAGCCTTGCAACATAATAAGTTGTAAAGCAAACTTACAACCATATACGGTGTCAACAGGACAGATCTACAATCCGGATTACAAGCTACTAAGCTTCTCATTTATACGTTTAACATAAAAAAGCAATATGGGAAACCACATCAAGGTAGCATAAGGATACCTTTCAGTGGAAGACATTCACTCACTAATTACAGATTATTATCCCAAATAAGACAATTACTTCTCCCTTCCCCAAAAACAAAATGATGAAATTCCTTTCAAGAAAAATAAATAAATGAATTCAAAAGCAAGATCCAAAGACCATGATTAGTAGCATGGATCTGCAGCACAAATGATATAAAACATAATTCTCGCTCTCTCACATGCAGAACAAAAATAGATATGTATTAAAAACAGTAAATACCTTTCTTGACCAGCAGTGTCCCATATCTGAGCCTTGATCATCTTCCCATCAACACTGATACTCCTTGTTGCAAACTCCACACCAATGGTAGACTTGGACTCCAAGCTAAATTCATTTCTAGTAAATCTGGACAAAAGATTGGACTTCCCCACCCCAGAATCTCCGATCAGAACCACCTTAAACAAATAATCATAGTCATCATCTGCCTTATAGGCCATCTTCCGACCACAGAAATATCTTGGGTGTCAAGAACCCAAGACCTAGATATCTCACCCGGCAAATATATCACTAGTCCAATGGGAAAAAAATTGTGATCAAAAAACACACCCAATAGCCGGTTTCAATGAATATGAGAGAAAACCTATTGCAGAAAACCCAACAGTTTATTCACTGGATAGATGCAGAAAGTTGCAGATCAGAGACCTTCGGCCTGGTTGGACGGGTGCTCAGTGAGTATACAGAAGATGTGATATGCCGATCTAGAAGATGGGTGTTGGATCCGGAGATATGAAAAAGTTCCTTGAGGTATTGAGAACCTCAAAAACCTGGGTAATGCTCCTTCCGGGTGATTAGTATTAAAGGTCGGAAATTCTTTTATCAGATCCTGTTAGGATGATGATGATTTATGACATGAAACTTTTAAAAAGAGCAGTGGCAGACAAAGAAATGTCAGATGAGCGCCAACCAACCAGGGAACTAAGTATTAGCTGGAGGTGAGGGTGTTGACAACTGGACAGTTTGGATTAAATGATCCGAAGTTTGGATTTGATGGGTTTGTTATATGAGGATCCGTAGGTTTTATAACGGAAGATGTACCGGAGATCTTTTGGGGATTTGATTATATGTAGAGGTAATTGGAAAAGGCGAGGAAAGAACCATTGTTTTTTTTAAACAGACACATAAGGAAATTAATAATAATAAAACAACTCGAAAAGATCTAAGCGTCACGCATTTGTTCGAACAAAGGTGAGTTTTGCGGTGTGAAAGGAAAAAAAGTAATTGTGTTTGAATTGCCCACGTTAAGGTTGCAACGTTTTTTCTTTGTGACAGATCTGATACGGGCTATTGGAAGGTTCTATAGTATTTACATAGATTTTCTAAATAAATTTAGATAATGGTATTAATTTTTTAAATGTTTTAACAGTCGAGAGTTGATTTCTTAAACTTGTGTCGTGATTTCTTAAACTTGTGTGTTAATTTATGGACTACGAAAACCTTTATTTATTTATTTAATAATGTTTATTTTTGTTTGTTGGAATGAATAAGGGCCAATAATGTGGATCATTCAAACTCGGGTAAGTCGATTCAAATGTGAATGTGATGTTATTGATTACTATGGTCAAAGTTTGGTAAAGAAATAAATTGGAGTTTTGACCATTTTAGAAGAGAAAAGTATGTTTTAAATTTAAATTTTTTATGTTTTTATGTGATTATTTGTGTATGTTTTTGGTATCTTAAATGTAGCATTGATGATGTATCATATCATAGATGGTGTCTATCATATCATAATCCTTAAAATTTTGAGTTAATTGTCTATCTCTATTTGGATAGTTGTCAATTTTCACTACTTTCATTTAATTTTGTTTTAAAGTTTTTATTTGAATTTGTCCCCTGTCAAATCCATCATAAGGCTACCAAATTGCTTTCTAAAACCTCCTCCTATTCGATAATCACCACTAATTTTTATTTTCGATCCTGAAAAAAACTTTGCTTGCTTTTAGGTCTTGAAGAGATAAATTTGTAGAATAATCAAAATTTACAATTTTTATGTTCTATACTAAGTAGCTTCATATTCTCTCACAATTCAACACTATAAGGAGGAACTATGATTTCTATTTCTCTAAATAGTTCAAAAAATTTCTTCTCATACACTTAATTGATCCATCATTTTTACAAAACAATCTTGTAAATATGTTTGTATATATGATAATCCATATAGTCTTGTGTGAATGCTTGTATATGTAAATATTTTTGTGCAATCTACATGGATAACATTCTTTTCTATTCTAAATCTACAGGTGAGCACGTAAAGCATCTATAACTACTATATAAAGTCATAAAATCCAATGGTATTTATCTCTTAGAAAAGAAAACGGTAATTTTCTAGACTAGCATTAAATTCATTGGTCTTCGTTAAAACAAAGATAAGATTAGGTTAAAAGAAAATATCTTGGAAAAGATAAAAGACTTTTTAGATGAATTAAGGGATAAAAAGTAACTCCAAAGATTTGTAGTTTTTTCTTAAATATGTTTCTCAATTTTTCAACAATTTAGCATAAACCAAGAAATTTTACATAAACATGTTAAAAAAAGATGTTTTGCAACGGGACCAAGAATCCTCTCGATCAATAAAACAAGTGGGTGATTCTATAATAGGGCATCCCATTTTTTGGCCAAAGTATGACATTGAAAGCGGTATTTTTCACTAAATTTTCACTTTCTAACATCTATAGCAACTAAACCGTTAAGAATTTGAAGATGATGTGACCTACTAACTTTTTAGATTTCTTTTGTAGATTATAAATATATTTTTTTAAAAATTTAAGAAATAATTTATGATTTTTTTCTATAACTTTTAATAACTTATTTTTAATAGTTAACAATATTTTTAAAAAGTGACATTTAGTCAGTATAGCATAATTTTATTTGTATGAAGGATAAAATTATAAATTTTTAAATATAGATTCATAACACAAATATCTAATGCATGGATATTTTTTCATAATTTTTTGTTGCATAATATATTTTTTATAATTTTTTTAAGTGAGATTAGCTATAATTAGACATATGTTCATTCAATATCACATAGTTTTTTTGTATTCATCTAAATTAACTTCTTTTTTTGTTGAAATAAGAACATCAATATCTAGAGGACAATTATTTTTCAAAAGAAATAATTATCTATTTTACTATTTTTTTTTTGTAGAACAAAGACCTTCATAATTACTAAAAAACTATTTTCACTAGAACATAGAAAATAAATATAATAATCAATTTAAATATATTTAATGTTATACTCGTTGGAAAGCTTACTTCAAATGCTATGATCCTACAAATTATATTATCATATTCATTCCATTTGCTAGTCCAACCTAAGGTTGGAAACAAAAAAAATTGAGAAAATTACTTTTAGGGCCTTTGTTTGAAGGTATGTCATTTCCGCAAAAAGAAAAAAAAAACCTTCAAATAAAGGTTATTTCCAAAAGTAGAAAAATGGACCTTTGTTTGAAGGCCCTTTTTATTCCTTTTGTTGTAATCCATAAAAGGAATAAAAAGGGACCTTTGAGCGAATGTCACTTTTGTCTATTTTTGAAAATTACCTTCATTTGAAGGTTTTTTTACATTTTTAATCTTTGAACGAAGGAATTTTTGACGTACCTTCAAATAAAGGTGTTTTAAAATTTTCACCTTCATTACATAATCTAACTTTAGTGCTTAAATTAGTAGAAAATAAGAGATCTTGGACAAATGAACCTACAAAACCACACATTAGTAGTTTCATTTTTTAAAAACTTTGATTGAAAAAATAAGTTGCACCACTTAGTTATTCCTTAGATCAAACAAGGGATTAGCAAAAAAACCAAAAATTGAAAGTTGTTACACCTCATTGTGCGTTTATCTATTTACTATTACTATGATTGGTTAAAATATTGAATATGTGAATGTATTTGTAACTTCGATTGAAATACATATGTTTGCACTTTGTTTATCTGAATCATTGAGAAAATGATGAATGAATGTTAATTTCATTTGATGTTTATAATGAGATGAATATGATGAATGAATGTTGATATTCTGACTATGAAATGTATAATACAAAATGATTGTTTTGATGAACATCTGACTGTTGTGGAAAATGTGTTGAGTTGAATGCAGATACAGGATCAAGCCTCTAGAAGAGAGGGGAAGTATCACTCAGGAGAAGGACTTGGTCGGGTAACCTTTAAATGAAACCTAACTAAGCTTTCACACACTCACTTATAGAATGGTTATGTTGGAAATAAGATGCCATTTAATTGCAATCCTAAACATTATTTATTTCATGTATCTCCTAAGTCCTTGGAAGGTGTTCTCAAACACTAGGATTAGAAAGAGATTAATTTTGAATGAAATAATCATGTTAATTGGAATTTGTAATTAATTCTAAATGATAGGAGCATGTGAGGGCGTCCAAGATGAGTTCCTAAATAATAGGAGCACATGGGGTGTCCATATGGAAGGTGGAACCCACCTTGAGTTAAGTTAAATGTTTGGAGAAAAAGATAACACTTATGTAATACATGTAAAGATCCTAGAAGTTAAGGATTGATGTTTACATGCATGAAGTTCAGTTCAGTTCAGTATTAGTTTAGTTTAGTTTAGTTTAGTTCAGTTCAGTTCAGTTATCCTCAGTTGCATGTAGTTAGTTTCAGTTGAATGCTAGTTGACTTCAGTTAACTTGGAATGCATGACTAATGACTTGAGTTGCATGACAGATAGTAGTTAACTACTTTCAGTTAATAGGGAATGATCATTCTTGCATGAATGGTGGAGAGATATGTTTCAATTAACAGAGAATGACTTGTACCAACCTTGGGCACCCAAGTTGGCTTCTTGGAGTTAACAGTTTTGCATGATAAGATATTTTAGAAGGTTGAGTTAAGTGGGCCCATTCTTGGGCGCCTACTTTGAGGATAAGCTTTGAAGATATCTTTGGAATAAAGGTTGAGTTGTGACTTTAGTTTGGGATGCCCAAATGGATCAAGGAGTTGATTTGACATTGTTCTTCATGGTAGAACTCTACTTGCAAGACATAGGCATAGGTTTTTGGTGATAAGCTTTGAGCTTTGTAATTGTAACTCTTTGGAGTTTACAAGGTTGATTGTTGCCTATTTATCTCAAGCAAGTTGAAGAGATTTTGTAT
>VDFB02061800.1:0-19505 GCA_007258455.2 Sequoia sempervirens | reverse complement strand
AAAATCAGATCAGAAAGGATAAACAATAGACACCAGAGATATTTTATATCATCCAACATGAATGGAAGATCTTTGCACTAGGAGAGTCCCAAAAAGATAAATTTTAGGTGGAAAGATAAGTATGGATCTCCTCGTGGAAAAAATAACACAAATAATGGTGAAACAATATCTAAATAGCTAAAAGTTAGTGTGAACACATCAGAGAAGACCTTCACAACATTTAACTCTCCAGTTCACCCTGATGGTGGAAATACCTCAACACCACTTGAAAGAAGCAATATAATTGATAGTATCCTCAATTACAAATCAGACCCTCAAAAGGAAAATGAGTTTGAGGAACGGGTGGAAGAAGAAAGAAAATGGAGACAAGAGGAATATGATAGGGGGTTATCATCACAACAAGGAGAAGGTTATGCATAATTATTGATTTTCTTTCAAGTGTTCAACTGTTGTGTGGATTTATATTCTTATATGTTATTTGGCTATCTCTGAAGTGGTTGTTTATGTTATTCAAATTGAGTGTGTGGAAATGAATTTAATTTATCAATAAACATTTATTGTAGTGTGATATTGTTGACTAGTTTCTATGTGCAGAAGAATTAAATTTCCTTTTAAGAGATCAAATTTAATAGGTTCTCGCTTTGGATTATAGTCATTTTAAATAGGTTGTCTTAATTGGTTTCCTTTCACATTTGAATTAAATTATTTCACAACTTCACAGTAGCATAATGGGATATCACTAAGATCATTAAGAAGATTCCAAATAATTGATATACTTACACGTTTGCACAAGGTGCAAACTTTTAAAAGTGCCCAACTATTCGAGTTAAGCTGAGGAGTAAGTCTATCCATCTTATAGAAGCCTATCTCCAAGATCATCGTTCACCTCTCGACTCCATTCACCCAATAGTGTATGAATTGGTCATTTTAGAATATCTGTTATAAACCTCATTTCTATACTTGATTTTCAAAATATTAGCCTTGCATCTATTTTACCTCACGTGCCATTACAAGTAGATTGCTTAATTTAGAGATCATATCCTTCAAAAATTTCCTATCATTCAGGTACAACCACATAGGTTTGGTAGAGCCTAAAGAGTAGGAGGTAATCAAAATATTTGCTACCTCGTTTGTGGGCCAAAAATGTATCAAGAGACTCGCACCCTCTTTTGGTCTAAAAACCTACATTTTTGAGACCTAATAGAAAACCAGGAGGGGTTTGTTGATCATACTTCCATTGAATTTGATAGTATGACTAACCAAGAGATCGAACTGCATGTAGAATGGAAAAAACAACTTAGAAGGAGACAACAAATGATACAAGAAAGCTAGGATTTGGCTCAACAAATGGCACAATTAAGCATCTAGGAAACAAAGCCACCAAAATATGTCCCTCCACATAAACAAGGTGGTAATGTCAATTCACATGGGACATCTCAGAATATAGGTGCTATGGGTACTTCAAAAGTACCTCATAATATAGGTGGTAACCCAAGACAACGCACCCAACATAATATGCCACCACAAAGGTCCTAGCCCCCTAATGCTAGCAATATTCCCCAACACTATCCACCACCAGGTCAACAATATGCCCCACAACATCAGTAGCATGTGCCACATTAGAATGTATACCCTCAACAACATATCCAAGAAAATTTATATCATTAGCCTCAATATGGATACCAATACTACCTGAATCCACCACCTCTGAATCTGCATCCACAAAACCCTATGAGCACATGTAGACAATTTGATTTAATGGGATACTAATTATATCCATACCCAATCGACAGTAATTGAAGAAATACGGTTCCAAAATTCACTTGGAATAATGTGATATTAGTCAAAGAACATATCAAAAATTTCAATGCCTTTATACAAGATATTGGTATGGAATATGAGCATGTAAATATGAGATTGTTCATGATGTTCCTAACTAAAGAAGCAAGGGATTGGTTCATTTGTCTACCTGATGCTTCAATTGATTCTATAACAGACTTTCAAAATCAATTTCTAGAACAATATGGGAATTAGTGTGCCCCTAAGTTCACCCTTCATTAATTGATAAGTATTCAAAAATACCAAAATGAGTCAGTTTATGATTTCAATAAGAGGTTCTCCAAACTATACAATAAAATATCACATGGATCCAAACTAACTGATTTGATAGCCTTAAGTATTTATCTAAAGGCCTTTGATCCAAAAATAGGGTATGAACTCAAGAATAGATGCCCTAGAAGTTTAACTGAAGCACACAAAATAGCATTAACCATTGAGAATAATAGAAAATCTATAGGGATGACTGGAAAAAGGGACAAACTTAGAGTTCCCCAAAACTCTAACAGTCCCAAGAATAGGCAAGAGAATTCATACAAAAATGAAAGACCAAGATTACATGACATGCCCTATAACACTACCTGGAAAGATGGAAAACCAATAGAAAGAAAAAATTGGAAAGAAACTCTAGACCCATTGAAAAAACATGGAGCACATGCAGTTGATACTACACCATGGTGTTCACCTTGCCACAGACCCCATAAACTTGAATATTGCATAGTGGCTTAGGCTTGTCAAGATGAGTGGCAATAGGAGCAAGATAGGGATGGCCATACTGAAAATATGCTTAGATGGAGGTCTTATCAAAAAGAGGAGGGATACTCTTCTTCAAAAGAAGGATATGAATATAACATTGATAATCAGAAGTACAATATGAATACAAAACAAGAGGTATTTTTTGACTTGGAAGAAAACTCATACGAGGAAGCATATGCATACAATACAACACCCCAGTGTCAGCTCAAAACACCAAGAGAAGAAGAGAAGAAGGCCATCACAACAAAAATAGTGGATGAGGCAAAAGAGATAAAATACAATTTGAGAAGCAGTCCCACAAAGGGAGATCAAGGGACACCCAGGAGTATGTTCATTAAAGAGAAAAAAATAAGGAGAATATCCCATCTAAACAAAAGAAGGATGAATAGAAGAAACCACAAAAAAACATCCAAAACGGGACTACTGATGTTTAGCCAGAAAAAACACAAAAAGATGACAAAACTCAACATGTAGTTAAGAAAGTTACTAGAACTGAAAAGGGAAAACAAGGAATCACTACCCCTTCATTTGATATGGCCCAAGCATTGGCATAGAAAAAATGATAATTCCTTTAATGGAGTTGATGAAAATTGAAGAGTTTAGAGAGACAACTCTCAAAATGATTACCAACACATCTCAAAAACATGAAGATTGGAAGAAAGAAGAAAATGTTGTGGAAAGGGAAGTCACAAAATCACCAGAGGTATATGTGGGAGAGACACTCACAAATAATCCATCCCAAATAGATCCATTCTATACCATGTTATTCATCAACAATAATATGGTGAAGAATTGCATGATTGACTTGGGGGCAACAATCAACATCATGCCCTTAGCTATCATGAAGGAGCTGGGTCTATGGGTAAATACTATGTATGGAAAATGTCATGCCATGGATAATAGATCAGTTCCTGTAGTAGGAGTAATCTGGGATGTAGAATTGAAACTTTCATCGTATCTAGAAGAAACATATAAAACATACATTACTATGGTTGATAATCCTCCTTACTATGGGATGCTACTATCAAGGCAGTGGACAACAATAGTAGGAGGGAACGTCCAGTTGGACTTGTCTTATGCTACTATCCTTGTGAATGGAAAAGAGGTTAGGCTACATAGGGAGACTAGATTTAAAAATGTCATTGATCTCTTTGACCCCAATCAAATGAATTGCTTCTGTGATGTGGATTTAGGAAGCTTTAGAATAGAATATTCAAAACCTGAATTATTGAATATTGATCCAATTGCTATGGATGTCTCCAAGAATGAGCATGGTGTATGGAAAATGTATTTTGATGGAGCATGCAATAAAGAAGGTAATGGAGCAAGAGTTGTTTTCATTTCACCTAAGGGAAAAACATTCAAATATTCATTCTTGTTAACATTTGAGTGCACAAATAACATAGCAGAGTATGAGCCCCTGCTGATAGGATTGAACATGGCTTCCAAACACAAGATTAAACTACTAACTCTTCTTGGAGATTCTGAGTTGGTTATTTCGCAAGTGAGATCAATGTATTCTAAAAAAAACAAGAGGCTAAAGCAGTATAGAAATGTTGTATGGGACACCATTTAGTTGTTCAATGCTTTCTCTATTGAGTGGATAAATAGATCCAAGAATTTAATGGAAGATTTCTTGGCGAATGTGGCTTTGAAGAGAGATGATGTTACTCTAGCAAGAATTTTGCAAGTTGAGCTCAAAACAAGACCTGCTATCCTAGATGACATCTATAGTTGGAAAGTTTTTAATGATGACACTGATCTAATTAAGTTCTTACATTGCATTGACCAGTATGAGGCTCAAGAAATTGATTTTAATGCATTTGTGGAAGAAGTAGATGGAAAGTAGACTGTATTTGGTAGGGAAGTTGTGCATCTCAAGACTAACAAGATTCCTAAGGGAATCATGGCATCAGAGAGGGTGTTTGATGGAAATGATTGAGCCCTTATGAAACAAACACCATTAAAAAGGGAAGACATTGAATAAATTAACTTGGGCATTGAATTGGCACCAAAAAAGGTATACATTGGGAAAAGGATAAGCCCAACAATCAGAAAGATGTTGATAGCATTATGAAGTACAAGAATATATTTGCATGGTCTTATGATGATCTCAAGGCATGCAGGGAAGATTTGTTCCAACATGAAATCCCACTGAAACTTGATGCAAAACCTTTTAGGAAAAAATAGAGACCAATAAACCCAACCTTGCAGCCAAAGATGCATGAATAACTTATGAAACTCAGGGAAGGAGGTATCATCAAACCTATTAGACATTCCACTTGGGTCTCCAACTTGGTGCCAGTCAAAAAGAAGAATGGTGACATAAGGTTGTTTGTAGATTTTAGGAATCTAAATATCTTGTCCCTTAAAGACAACTACTCACTCCCAAACATGGAGGCTATGCTACAAAGGGTCACAGGGTGTGAATTGTTATCCATGATGGATGGGTTTTCAAGTATAACCAGGTGAAGGTGAAGGAATCAAAACAATACAAGACTACTTTTACTACTCCTTGGGGCACACATGTATACGTAAGAATGTCATTTGGGCTAACAAACGCTGGAGCCACATTCCATTGAGCCATGGATGTTGCTTTTTCTGATCTAATTAACATAATAATGGTAGTATACCAAGAAAATCTTACTGCATATTCCAAGAAGGCAGAAGACCATGTTGCACACCTTGAAAAAATATTTGTCAAAGTGTTGGAATAAGGCATTTCCTTGAATCCCAAAAAGTGTCATTTTGCAATAATAGAGGGAAAGTTACTAAGACATATAGTGTCGAAGGATGGAGTCGGGATTGATCCAAAAAGAGTGGAAGCCATAGATAAGATTGCTATTCCTAAGACAGTTAAAGCCATCTAGTCCTTCTTTGGGAAAATAAATTTTGTAAGAAGATTTATCTCAAAATTTACTAAAATTGTCAAGCCCATTTCAAAAATGTTAAAAAAGGGGACTAAAATAAATTGTACTATAGAAGAACTAGATGCATTTGTAGCTATAAAGAGGGTGATCAAGGAGGCCCTAGTGTTGGAATCCCCTGATTTTAGTAAACGCTTTCAAATCTTCTCATTTGCATCATACCACACCCTTGCTATAGTAATTACAAAAGAATGATGAGGGACATGAACAACCTATATCATTTTTCAGCAAATCTCTCTAGGGAGAAGAATTAAATTATGATATTACAGAAAAATAGGCATATGCTCTAGTGAAAGTAGTGAAAGCCTTCAGACCCTACCTAGTAGGGGAAAAAATAATTGCATATGTCCCCAATGCTGTGGTCAAAGATGTGTTTGTACAGACTGAGGTCACCAGGAAGAGATGCATATGGATAAATAGAATTCAGGAGTTTGACATAGAGATCCAAATCACTAAGTTAGTAAGAGGACAGGGTCTTTCCAAATTAATGGTTGAATCAAATCTAGAAGCTTCTCAAATTTTCAACGTAGGAGAAGAAAAGACTATGGTTGAAAGCATTGAAAACACATGGTATACTAACATAATGTATTATTTGAAAAATAAAAAATGTCCTAAACATTTAAATGAGAATCAAAAGAGAAATTTGAAGCTACTTGCATCTAAATATGTTTTCATGGATGGTCATTTATATTTGAAAAATATATATGGGGTACTGCTGTTATGTTTGGATGAATCCCAGGCAAAAAGAGTATTGAACGAGATGCATGAAGGAGTCCTTGGGGGGCACTTTTCAGGAAAAGCCACTACCCATAAAAATTTAAGGGTTGGATATTACTGGCCTAGAGTTTTTAATGATTCTTTCACTTATGTAAGGAAGTGTGAGGCTTTCCAGAAGTTTTATGGAAAAATGAAATATCAAGGAGCATTGCCACTCAAACCAATATAGGTTGAGGCTCCTTTTTACCAGTGGGGAATTGATTTTATTGGAGAAATATTAGAAAAATCTAGTGGAGGTCATAAATGGATATTGGTGGTGACTGATTATTTTTACAAAATGGATAGAGGCCATCCCAACTAAATAAGCCACCAACAAGGTTGTAATTAATTTCTTGATGGAGAATATCATTACAAGGTTTGGGAAACTTGTGAGGATTATCATAGAAAATGGTATGTGTTTGAGATCAGAAGAGTTCAGAGAATTCTGTGAATCATATGGCATTGTAATTTCATATGCCTCGCCATACCATCCACAAGAAAATGGATAGGCTGAATCTAGTAACAAAAGTATCCTGAAGATTATTAAAAGGATGTTGGACAAAAACAAGAATGCATGGGATTCTAAATTCAGAATGGCAATATGGGCAGACAGAATCACTATGAAGAAATCAACTAATAGGTCACCCTTTGAACTAGTTTATGGAGCATAGGGTAGGATGCCTATGCAGAATCTATTACCCACATATAAATTTATACTTCAAGAAGATCTAGATATCCCCGTGCCTATGGAAGATAGAATGGAACAATTGGCAGAATTAGATGAGATCAGGAGGCTAGCTCAGGAATAGAATACAAAGATGCATTCACAAGTAAAGTATTTATTTGACAAGAGGGTAAAAGAAAAAAAATCAACAAAAATTATATGGTCCTACTATGGAATGCGAGGTTCCAGGATAAAGGAAAACATGGGAAGTTTGAAGCTCTTTGGATCGAACCTTTTGTCATTATTGGCAAAGGAGGAGAAAATTCTTATTATTTGCAAAATATGTTAGGAGAGGATCAAGAATTTCCAGTGCATGGAAAATTCCTGAAACATTTCTTTTCTCAATCCTCCATGCATAGTAGTCTAGGAGAAGGTCGAGAATTTCTAGTGCATGGACAATTCTTGAGATACTTATTAAAATATATAATTTCCATGCACAGTAGTTTTAGGTTCTCATATCATTCCATCTTTCATTCATGGTCTACCTCCCAAAGATTATTCTAGATTCTTGCAATGATCTCATGCTCATTCATCCCCAATTGGAGCCACTGTTAGGATTGGAAAAAATTTCACATTTTCACTAGCCTCCAGCCACCTATCTTCCACATACCACAAAAATTTCCCACTTTAATTATATGATCAATATAAATTGTTGAAATTTGTGTGAGAACATCCATATGGTAGCCTACATTTCCAAATGATTACATCCATTTGAGACTCCATAGTCTTTGCCCATTCCTAAACAAAATTAGCACCATCGGCCTAGTGATTCCTTATTGGCAGAACCCCCATCATAGCCTTGCTGATGGCTTGATGAAAAGTAGCTCACAACCTAACATCGGTGTAACAATACCCTATCAGGCTTATTCCTAAGTCGCTCTCCCCAATAGACTGAGAGAGTTAACAATAGTAAGCACATTACTGTAACACATGTATATTGGTGGAACAAATGTCTGCATTCCCCCGATGGCTCAATATAACCATGGATTACCCAGTGCATAGTGTGTATCAAGGGAATTGGGGTGCATCGGGGTAATGCTATCTGGCGTCCCACCAATAGACCTAAGGAAAGTTGTTCATTGGTGGAGAAGGTGGCTATTAGTGGAAGAAGAATCACAATCTCACTGATACAGTGATAATGATTATTACTAACTGATGTGACATCCCAAGGCATCATTGAGATATTTAAAATAAATGTTCTCCTCCAATGACAAGACTGAAATGGGTGGTGTATTTATGAAACATAATTGAAATGAATTATACCACAAGTTGATCACATAATTGTTGCAAAATCTGGAAGATTTGGCTAAGGGTAGGAGCATAAAAGAAAATCTTGGAGTGTGTATGCAACAAAAAAATAGTGAAGGTGAAAATCAAGTAAGTATATGAATCCCAACTGAGAAATTATATCTTTCAAAGGCTTGAGAAATAAAAAAATGGAGGAAAGTATAGAAAAACCCAAAGCTAAAAAAAAGAAAACTGAAAAGAGACTCCTAAATCAAGACCTTATAGATTAGTGCCCTAAGTCAGGACCAAGACCCAAGAGGAGTGCTCAAACGAATCCTTCAATGGATCAAGTATTAGACAAACATAAAGGCTTGGGAGATATTTGGACACCGCAACACAGATATGAGCTCTTCATGTACCATTATAGAAAAAAATTTAGGTTTCAGCCAGTCTGCAACCCATGGAGGTTGAACCTGGGGAGACTCATGGTGAATAGTGGGGCTAAAAATCACATAGTGGAGACCCCAAGAAGAGAACTATTCAATCACATAGTGGGGCTAACATGCTTGTTATTTCTAAGGATCTCATTTCTAATGTGTTTCAATTGGAGTGTTCTCTAGACTTTCCATTCATAGTCAAAGACCTCTTGATAGAGTATCATCATATGGATACCAGTTGCAAATGATGAAAATTTCCTTTGTATAGGCCCAAGAATGAAGAAGTCCAACTCAAGAGGTTTTCTAGCAATGAAAACCCTCCTTTTCATGAGGATTTGTTTGAGGAATATTTTTGATACACTTATTAGTCAGCTGGCCAGGTTTTGGGGGTAGAGGTTCCACCTCTCATGTCTATTGCACCAATGGTCTTAGCTGCAGATATATAGAGAAAAGACACTAGGTCATTTGATTATGCTAGTTACTTGGCCAATTCCCTAAATCAAGGGCTAAAAAATATTTAAAATAATAGTGATAATATTCATTTCAAACACTATTCTCTACTTATGCATTTTCTTTTGCATGAGGGAAAGGTCATAAGGGTTTCGAGTGAAGAATTGAGGATAAGCGAAACAAATGAAAATAGAGATTTCAAACCTGTACAAATGTGGACCTCATTATGGGATAGCTGATTTGGAAGATCTCATTACCTTTATTTTGAAGAGTTTTTTGTAAAACTATTGATGAAGTTGCTAGGATACCTGTGTAATTATAACTTATCCCCAGAAGTACAAAGATTTCTAAGACCAAAGGAAAGTGATCCAAGAAATAAAGTCAATAACAACTGGGGAGATTGATATGCTTTCTCTGATTGAACAATAATTTGAGTCTATGGGTTCAAAGTAACTCCACACTTGCTACCACGAGTAGTTCCTGACTGAATTTCCTATTTAGAAATTGTGAGGCAATTGGAAAATTTTGATTCTAAACACCTCAAAGGACATAACAAACAATCAATTATGCCTAGAACCTTAAGCTTTGGATACTTTACAGTGGTTTCAAATGAGGGGTATGAGGAAATTGATACAAAATTAGAAAAGTATAACCTCCCTCTAGGTAATAAAAGGGAAAATTTTGATGCAGAAGGCTTTATTCACAAATCAAGACTATCACAGGTGCTATCAAGGTATGATAATTTGTTCTCAGCTGAAGATGTGATCAGAAACCATGATGACGCTTCCACCATTGATAGAATGACTGCATATAACAAGATTGTGCTAGCAGAAGAATGCAAAAGAAAAAGTGTTCCATCTTATTCAAAGGCATTTAGTGAAATACAGGATCCTCTAACAAGGATTGAGCAACTCAGTATTCATGTGAATGAATTAGTAAAGGATGTGCCACCATTTTTTTTATGTACCTCATGCAACCTATACAAGAGTATAGGCTGAAGACATAAAGCCCCTAGATTACATACCTTCATAGCCTACTCCTGAGGTGTGTTTTTCTATAGACACTGATATAAGTGAAGAAGAGGAGAGTGATGAGGAGGGTGAACAAGTAGAACAAATAAGTGCTCCTATAGTTGCACAGTATGAGCCCCTTCAAGAGAAAAGTGTTGTAGGATTTGAGGCATCAGATGAGTTATCCGATGATGTTAGGGTCAAAGCTAGCCAGGAGTTCATTTCTGATTGTGATTTTTTTAAATCCTCTTAGTTTAAATCTTTTTTTATGAATATAGAGGTAGGAAAATGAGACAAAAGATGAAGGATATCATTCCTAAACAAGAGGCCACCATTTTGGAAGAGTTGAAAAGGGAAACAGATAAAGAAATGGAGTCCATGAATCCTGAGAGAGGAAGAGATTTGCTTCGAGAAGTTGGAGTGTTGCTTCTATCAGGATGGGATATTAGTTCTGCAATTGTATTTGCTAGCTTTAGAAGAAGAGGGGACAAAATGATGAATTTAACAAAGGAAGCAAGTGACAAAATGTATTCAGGATCTGGGTATAACCCGAATGAAGCTACCTTACTTATTTGGTCACTGTACCCCCATGAAAAAAGACCAGCTCTAATTGAAAATCCAAACCAAATGTTTGGAAATCTCTTGGTCCAAACAGTAGGGGATACTAACCCCATGGAGACAATAGAATTGAATGTCAATGTGGTGAAGTTTACCAAAGTATAGATTGAAAGATTGGTTAAAGAAAATGATAGATTGAAGGAGTTAGCACATCAAAGAGAAAGATATTTTTTCTCCTCCACATCAGAGTTGTATTCCCCATGGATTGAAAAGGATAAAAGAGTATTGGATGTACTGGCTGATGTAACTTATTGGAAGAGTTGCCACTTGAGTTCTCAAGGGAAGTGTAAAGAACTAGAGAAAGAAGTGAAAACCATCAAGTGCAGTATTGCATCTGAAATGATCAAGGAGAGATTCAATAAAATGATGAAATGTGTTGATGAATACTGGAAACTATTCAAGTAGACGCTCTCAACAATGGTGGAGAATGAATGATTACAGGGGAGAATGATCAAAAAGAAAGAGGAGCTCCTGAATAAGAAAATATTAAAAGGACAAATATTGCCAACATATAACAAATTGGAAGGATCACACAATGGATATCATAACAGGATTAAGGAAGATCTCAACTACTTTAATTTGACTCCAACACTTCATGATGACAATGGGAATCCCCGAGAGTATGATAATTGGAGGGAAGAGTTTTCTATGCTTCTAACTACTACATTACAATAAGTTAATGGTGAGGATATGGCTTTACAAAACTCTCATAAGAAACTTGAAAAAATGATGTATATGGAATATGACATGAAATAGGCAATCTCCAACGTGGACACCTATGTTGAACAAGAGTACATCCATCACCTCTCTACAATCAATTTTTTAATCAACCAAACTATAGATGTACTAGATACAATGAGACAACCATCAGAATGAGAGAGTTAGCTGACATCATGATGAGCACCTTATCATGAAGTAGAAGATTTGAATAGATCTTAGGTGGTCACAATCTTCTACTTGGAGATTAGCGGATTGGTGCATTCACTTGTGGTAGTATTTTATTCTAATTATGTTTAGTTATCAAACAACATGACTTTGTGTAATAGGTCTATAGCTTGTTTACTCTCATATATATAAGAGAGACCAAGAGCTGAAGACATATATCATATATCATTTTTTCAATTAGAATAAGCATTAGTAGGAAGATGGACTACACCCATTCGCCCATCCATCTCATATCAAAAACTATTTTTACAATGCATATTATTCAAAGATAAATACAATGGAGAAGGTTATGCATAATTATTGATTTTATTTCAAGTGTTCAACTGTTGTGTGGATTTATATGCTTATATCTTATTTGGCTATCTCAGAAGTGGCTATTTATGTTATTCAAATTGAGTGTGTGGAAATGAATTTAATTTGTCAATACACATTTGCTATAGTTGTGTGATATTTTTGACTGGTTTATGTGTGTAGAAGAATTAAATTTTATGTTAAGAGATCAAATTTAATAGGTTCCTGCTTTGGATTACAGTCCTTTTAAATAGGTTGTCTTAATTGGTTTCCTTTCACATTTGAATTTAATCCTCTTAAAACTTCACATACTTAGCATAAGGGGATATCACTAGGATCACTAAGAAGAGTCCAAATAACCGATATACTTGCATGTTTACACAAGGTGCAAAATTTTATAATTGCCCAACTATTCGAGTTAAGCTGAGGAGTAAGTCTACCCATCTTATAGAAGCCTATCTCTAAGATCATTGTTCACCTCTCAACTCCATTCATCCAATAGTGTAGGCACTGGTCATTTTAGAATATCTATTATAAACCTCATTTCTATACTTGATTTTCAAAATATTACCCTTGCATCTACTTCACCTCACGTGCCATTGCAAGTAGATTGCTTAATTTAGAGATCATAGCCTTCAAAATATTCCTATCATTTAGGTACACCCACATAGGTTTGGCAGAGCCTGAAGAGTAGGAGGTAATCAAAATATTTGCTACCTCGTTTGTGGGACAAAAATGTATCAAGAGACTAGCACCCTCTTGTGGTCTAAAAACCTGCATTTTTGAGACCTAATAGTCAGAAATTGCTCCGTCACTAGGATGACACATGCCAGCATAGGACCACCCTTTGAAGAAGGTGGGATCCTCTTACACCTCTCATTTCTTGAAGGGAAAATGGCCGCTTTCTACTTCATCGAAGGGTGTGAACTCCCCATAGACAAGAAAAGGGGCACAGAGGAGGAGAAAATTGCGAAAGACACCACTGAGGTATTCGAAATGCCCATAGGTTTAGGGAATGGCAGGATGTATGGGAGGGACATAAAAATAGGAAGCTCCACTGAAGGATCGATAAACAAATTTACCTTTTTAGGGTCAGGGGTGTTTGTGTTCATAGCAAGATCCTGAAGCAGACTCAAGTTCGATTGAACAAAAGCATAGGGGATAGGAGGTGAGCACACAACAGGAGGCCCTCAAATAGGGGTGGTTGGCTTCCCTTCCTTCCTCTACAAAGTGGTCTGCTTAGTCACTAGAGCCTTTCATCAATGCTTGCGCTCATGTGCAAGGCAATTTCTATGACTCTTGGAGCTAGAGGTTGGGAGTTGACAAGGGATAGAAGGCTCATGCTTAGCCATAGGAGTGTCCATCACAACTATTTCTAGTGAAGGGATAGACTCTTGAACAGGATTATGAGGAAGAGGTTGAGAGATAGTGGGGGGGAGTCAACTCTAGCACCTTAGCGATGGGCCTCTTTCCATTCACCGCTTTGGGAGTAGGAGCAGTAGGAGGCTGCGAAGGTTGAGACATAGAGGATTCCCTACAAGAAAACTTCCTTCTACCATATTGAATGGGCATAGGATTTGTGGCTAGAATGGGAAGTTCAAATGTAGGCCGCTTGGGCTTTTTCCAAGTGGTAACCATAGGGTTCTCCTACAAATGCAGAGTAGAATCTGATCACGTCACAGTAGGGAAAGAGGAAGTAGCAGCCTAAATAGTGGAAGAGGAAGAAGAAGAACCTCGAGAATGCTTCTCTTCTTCCCTTCTTTGGTCAATAGTAGCATCACTGTTAGCTTTCAAACATGCCCTATACAAAACAACATAAGGGGATGGAGGGTATCTCATCCTAGGTGTTAAGCGCCATTTCTTGTACTTCTCATATATATGGTACAATAGGTTCATTCTAGGTGAAAGCAGACCACCAAGTGTAGGCCAAAAGTGGTCTAAAGAATAGCTTCCATGCACAACCGGTGGTTTATAACTGGTGTCATGGAAAAAATGCACTGAACTCTCATGGATAAACTTTAGACATTTATGCATGACCGAGGGAACTATAGTCATAGCAACCAACCAGGGGATACCCAGTTTCACTCTAAAGATTTTAGACCTTGGGTTATATCAAAAAGAAAATTTACCGACTTAGGTCCAATAAGGATCGATAAGGTGATGCTACCTAGGGGAGGCACGAAAAGTCTGTTAGATGTATAGATGGTAGTTTTAGGTGTGTTGTACCCATCTTTATGTAGGAAATTGATTAACATAATCTCCTCAGTTATGATATTCAATCAACACATCGGGTCAAAAATAACACCTATCACAGTGTTTCCATTGATCCGTGTGGGGATATAAAGAGGAGATAGCTCTCTATTGAAACCCCTCGGCAGGTCATGCGAGGTGAAGGTTACACCGGGGGCACTACTTGATGGCTACGTAGAGGGGATAGGAAAATGCAGAAAGGAATTCATCGTGTACACTAAACATCACCTTCACAGAGCCCCTAAAAGTTTTGCAGTCGAACAGTGACCCAATTAAGGCTTCGTTTGGCAATGCCTGTGAAGCCTTTCAACTATGCCTACTAGGGGTCGTAGGTTGGGTTGTAAGGTGAAACACCACACAACACTCACAACTACAATGCTCTTAAGACACAAGGAAAGGAGCCTTTAGCACTACTAAATGGAACCAAAATGGTTCTCATCAGGCTCACCAAAAATGTAAGAGCGGAGGACCGACCACACCAAGGCTCCAAGTCATAGAGAGCCAAGAACATAGGGCTACCCTTTACCTCACTCTAACATATACTTTAGGATGGTGATCAAGAATGAAGAGCACTCTCAAGTTCCTCTGTTACTCTATAGACCTGAAAATCTAGTTGGGGCTAGACGAGCTAGTTTTTTGAGTCAATACTGCACATTAGACAACTCTTTGTCTATAGACAGTAGTGCTGGTCTAGGACAACAGCACAGCATGCAGACATCTCTCTAGCACGCTAGCATCCGTACAGTCATAAAATGTAAAGTATAGTAAGAAATTCCAAAAACCTACTTAACAACCTAGCTAATTCATTTTAACAAAAATAACATAGTAATAAAGTACAAAAATTAAAGGTGGAAATGATAAAGCAAGTAGATAAAAACTAGGGTGACAAATATTAACTCACAAAAGTACTAGTTCACGAGTGAGCTCCACACACACGTCCACCTACACACAAGCAAGAAGGGGAAAATTGTTGGGGTTGTATAGGGGTTTGCCTCAGTCAAACCCCCACTTTGGTGTTTCCACCTCCACGGATAGCCAGAAAAGCAAGGAAGTAGAAAGTATGATAAAGGAAATAAAAGGAAATACACTAAACACTACAAAAAATAAAATCTACTCTATCAAATCACAATGCAAAAGTAAAGTGATGCTATACCACCTCCACCCAAAGGTACTCAAGGCCAATGAAGGGAGAATGCAAGGTAATGAACTTGGCAAAGTCATCACAGTTGCAATAGTGACAAAGGGAGGTCTCGCAAGGCTCCAAGCTCACAGCTTCTATGGTAGAGAAACATGTGCAAGAATGAAGTTGACAGAGTAACCAACTACTACAATTGTCAATGGAGTTGTGAAAATGGAGTGCTAGAAGTGTGAGATTGAATGAGAATTGCTTAAGAGATTGAATGAGTGTGTAAGAGATGAAGTGTGATAGTGAATAGAATGGATTTGAAGGCCAAAAGGAGTCATTTCAGGTCTGTTGGTCACACAGAAGCATTGCAAACCTTCCCTAATCAGGAGTGTAACATCCTTGTGGAATCCATAGGTAGGAATCTATAAGGGACAACAACGTGCTATGTAGATGTTTGCATGCCACGCTCACATCACTGACAAAAATTCCTTCATCGATGCATAAAACATGTTCCAAGTGGCAGGAAGGCAGGTGGGTGATGTGGAATTTTTCCTTCAGATTTTATTTTCTAAGGTGAGGGTATTCAAAATGGGAATTTACACAAGGGCTGAAAATTCGCTCCTATACATTAGGTTTTTTTTATAGATTTTAGTAATTCGTTTAAAATTATGTTAATTTTAAAACTTTGAATTTTAAACAAGGTTTAAATAGCAGAAAAAACTGTTAGAGGAAACATTCCACCAAAACCTCCTCCACCAAACCCTCTATCAAATCCTCCTTCAGTTCAAGATTTAATTGAGATAAATATGATTGAATTGAGGAACATTGTTGAGAGGTGTCGTCACCACCCTCATTTGTATTCAATAGCACCTAATATAGAGGCCATAATAAGTCATGTAAAAGATCTCACCAGGAAACATACTTCATTTCAACAGTGGAGAGACACGAAGATGTTGGAATATGGTAACAGTTTGAGCTATGATGAGGTTAGAAAATTAGAAATATCTAAAGCCAATATAGGCCAATATTTTGTGAACCCAAAAATTGGTCAACCTATTGCTTTATGTAAACCAAAATTTTCTATAAAATGGTGCACACATGAGGGAATAAAAAGTAACTTTTGGTATCATTGGTGGATGGTGTTTGATAAAACACCCAACAACAATCTCAATGTCCCTCTTTATTTTATCCAAAAATTATATGTGGAGTTTTTTTTAGGAAAAAATGTGAACTATTTTGATTTCAGGCATTTTTAAGGAGTAGGTATGGGAATGCCCCAAGATAGACTTGGGGCAATACATCAGATCCAATGTCCATATGTTCCCCTTCCTCATATTCCTCCCCCACCTCGAGTAGCCCATCCATAAATTGGTGAAGATGCGACAATGCATAGTCTCTTGGCCATACACTCTTTGACTAGCCATTTGATTACACAGTCTTCATATTTTTCCTAGCTACTTGATAGTGATACTCCTAGTGGTTTAGTTGATGTTGGCAGAGCATTGACATCTAGACATATTTGTGTGCCTGATCACTGTAGTATGTGAAATCATATATGTCTAGGTCCTATGAGAGATACTACCGATCCCCCCTAGACACAGTTGAGTATGAGGTGAATGATGTGACACCTAGAGGAGATGAGGTAGTAGTGCGTACTACATATGCAAAGATGTGTGAGGGAAGAACAAATGGAGATCCATCCATAATTGGAGATGAGGAGCAACAACAACAATCTTATGTACATGTAAAAATTAAATTTATTTCGTAGTGCATTTGATTTAAAATTATTATAACAAATAGTACTTTACTAATGTATATTTAAGTGGGAATGAATAGTTGATGACCAAGGATGAGATTAGAGATGTACATCATGGTACTCTTTCAACCATTAAATTTGGCCTAGACATGGTATAATTGTTTGTACATATAAAACCTTTTTTTTGTATGCATAACATTTAAATTGTGATTAATTAAATAAATACTAATATAAATCTTTTTCTTATTTTACTTTTGTTGTGTACTCTAGATGTGAATGATGTGACACCTTTTAATATGTGATATACTAAAACACTTGATTTTCCTTAGAGACTGACATTTGTAGAACAAGTCACAGTCAACCTAATTGAACTAAATTTTACTTGAAATAATAGTTTAGTTTAAACTAATTTCAAATATATTATGGTTATATGTAAATGCATTCACAATCTTACATTCTCGCCATGTTTAATATACGGGAAGTTGATGTTACTGCATTTCTGACGAGTTCTTCTCAAATAATCTCAATTTCATCACCAATTCGGGTATATGGTTTTTTTTATATCTAGTATATATATATATGTTTAGTTTATGTTCGTTTGTTAGTAATTATATATTAATTTTTTCAATTTTATTTTTCTTCTTGTAGAGTATTCCCCCATCCACGTATGTGGATCCTCTACCATTTCAATATGGTATGACTCTTGATCGTCCTAAGGGACGATCATTTATTGAGCATTTGTTAGAAAAAAATCAAAGGCTTGAGGTAATGAAGAATTGAATTTGGCTTTAATTGATATTTTTGAGAAATTATAGTTTATTATAGTGATTAGATGTTACTTAGAAGGTTATAAAAAATACTAGATAAGTTTCTATTTAATAGTCTAAGTTATTTACCATTGAGCCAATTAATCTAATTTGTGGTTCAAATTGTTATTGTGCAGCCAACTTCTCATCCATTAGGTGGCATGAAGAGGCTATGTTTTGATGATCCACCACAAGTTTAGGATTTTCTTGGCATGGCATAGTTATTTGAGATATATATTGTATATAGACCCTGAAATGGCATATGCCACAATTTTTAAATATTTTTTTGAATTGACATATAAGACAAATTTGTATATGTACATAGATAATTACTCTACACTTTTATATATAAAAATTGACATTGGATATATTTTATTCATTTTGTGCATGCTTTCCTACTTTGAAACTTAAATTTTGAATGTGTAATCACTTTATAATGGTTGAGCTATGATGAATAACATGTTATATCTATTGATTTCTTACAATCTTGCACTTTAATAGTTTATGAATGACATATCATTTTCAGTCATATCATACTACTGTTAAATTTGGTTGCCTTGGGAAACTTCACCAAATTTATTCCCTTTATCCTTAGTCTCTATAGTTGCAACATCATTTACCCTTTGATTTCTTGATCTATTAAGATCCTTAGTCTCTATAGTTTCATTTTAGTGTTTATCTTTTCAATAAATTTAGATTTCCCCTTTAGCAATGATGTATCTTTCAATTTTAATTTTCCTTTTGAAATTAGTGCATCAAAATAAAAGGACATGGAATACAAATTTTGGTACAATAATACATATACAAATCCATTCTTTTGGATTTATTTTTGCATGGTGATAAGAAAAACATGCAACATGATAGCCATATATTCAAAAGAGTTAATGGTGTAATCACAGATAAAGGGTTTAGAAAGAACACACCAAATCGTGAAGCTTAGAGTCAACATAACATAAATAACATAGGTAAATGATCTACAAATATGAATCTTTATTGAATTAATAGTTTTACATGTAACATATGCCTCATGGGAAAATAATCAGGGCTCATAGGCCTACCACAAGGGCATTCAATATTACAACTAGCCAAAAGCCTTATTATAGTCCCTTAAAGGGGAAGTGTGAAAATATCAAATCCTAAAGCCTACTTCTAAAACGACTGATGAATAACTTCCTATGAATTAAAAATGATTATAAATATGATTCTCAAGCTCCAACAAAGGGCTTTTTGGTGTAAATAAAGTCTTGTACCTAGTTAATTCATTACTAGGGGACTTATTTACACATGTTAAGTTTACTTAGGTCCTAGGAAGGAATCTTTCTAGAAGGTGTTAATTGTCATTAGTTGTTATCTTATCTTTTGACAACTACTACATGTGAACCTAGGTAAGTGTGATTATTTGTCTCATGTCATATGATTAAGACACTTGTCATAATCCTATGACATCTTGCATCTCACCTTGGCTATATAACCAAGAGGTCTCTCTCATTGAATAATCACATCATATCATTGAATCATATTGATAAGAATACAAATTATTCTTGTCATATTCATCTCTCTCTTTTGTGCTTTCCATTTGGTCTCAATATC